>JBBHEA010000206.1:0-5000 GCA_038088235.1 Zacco platypus | reverse complement strand
CCGCTACCCGAACCCTAACCCGTCTCTCACCCCGGGCTGGGGGACGACTCGAGGGAAAGGGGGGTGGCCGCTGAATCGCGGCCGTCACTGGGGAAAGCGTGCAGAGACGGCGGCGGGGAGGACGAACGAGTCGGGCGGGAGACGTGATAACGGGCCTGGGCCCGAAAACCGCCTCCGAAACCCGCCCGTCCGCCCCGGTCCCGCCGCCGCGACGGACCTCCGAGGCTGACCGGCCGTCTGAGTCTCCCTGGGTCGGAGCGCCCGCGAGGGGCGTCCTCCGAGAAAAATGAAGCGCTTCGCGGGGAGGTGCGCGATGCCCATGGCGGCCGTCTCCGACCGGGCATAAAGGCCTGCCCCCGGCGCTTCTCTCTGTCCCATCGATCAGAAACGCGGCGCGCCCCCCATACCGATGCCTTCTCGCCGGGTCCGAGGAGCGGGCGCGCGCGCCCCCCGGACCACCCGGAGCCTTCGTTCGTTCGCATACAACCGCCACCGGCACCCCCTCTCAGCGCCGGTGGTGTCTGGGCCGAGGCTCACCCTGCCTCGCTTCGTTTCCTCCGGTTCTTCCCAGACTCAACCTCTCTCCTACAATACCGCGATGGCCAGATTTTGTGGTTTCTGCGCTCACCACCCCCCACCAGGGATGACCCATGCCCAGGACGGGTGACCCCTCTGGGCCTTGGGAAACCGATCACCGCGCTGCTGGTTCTCAGACCAACACCTCAAATTACTCGACTTAGTGCGCGGGACTTATTGGTTCTTGGTGTAGTTTTGACACTTAGTGCGTGGGACTTATTGGTTCTTGGTGTTTTTTTTGACACTTAGTGCGTGGGACTTATTGGTTCTTGGTGATTTTCTGACACTTAGTCATTTTTTCAGCAGACTTATTGGTTCTTGGTGATTTTTGACACTTAGTCATTTTTTCAGCAGACTTATTGGTTCTTGGTGATTTTTGACACTTAGTCTCTGGGACTTATTGGTTCTTGGTGATTTTCAACACTTAGTCATTTTTTCAGCAGACTTATTGGTTCTTGGTGATTTTCAACACTTAGTGCGTGGGACTTATTGGTTCTTGGTGATTTTCAACACTTAGTCATTTTTTCAGCAGACTTATTGGTTCTTGGTGATTTTTGACACTTAGTCATTTTTTCAGCAGACTTATTGGTTCTTGGTGATTTTTGACACTTAGTCATTTTTTCAGCAGACTTATTGGTTCTTGGTGATTTTCAACACTTAGTCATTTTTTCAGCAGACTTATTGGTTCTTGGTGATTTTTGACACTTAGTCATTTTTTCAGCAGACTTATTGGTTCTTGGTGATTTTTGACACTTAGTGCGTGGGACTTATTGGTTCTTGGTGATTTTCAACACTTAGTCATTTTTTCAGCAGACTTATTGGTTCTTGGTGATTTTCAACACTTAGTCATTTTTTCAGCAGACTTATTGGTTCTTGGTGATTTTTGACACTTAGTCATTTTTTCAGCAGACTTATTGGTTCTTGGTGATTTTTGACACTTAGTGCGTGGGACTTATTGGTTCTTGGTGATTTTCAACACTTAGTCATTTTTTCAGCAGACTTATTGGTTCTTGGTGATTTTCGACACTTAGTCTCTGGGACTTATTGGTTCTTGGTGATTTTCAACACTTAGTCATTTTTTCAGCAGACTTATTGGTTCTTGGTGATTTTTGACACTTAGTCTCTGGGACTTATTGGTTCTTGGTGATTTTCGACACTTAGTCATTTTTTCAGCAGACTTATTGGTTCTTGGTGATTTTTTGACACTTAGTCTCTGGGACTTATTGGTTCTTGGTGATTTTCGACACTTAGTCATTTTTTCAGCAGACTTATTGGTTCTTGGTGATTTTTGACACTTAGTCTCTGGGACTTATTGGTTCTTGGTGATTTTCAACACTTAGTCATTTTTTCAGCAGACTTATTGGTTCTTGGTGATTTTTGACACTTAGTCTCTGGGACTTATTGGTTCTTGGTGATTTTTGACACTTAGTCATTTTTTTCAGCAGACTTATTGGTTCTTGGTGATTTTTGACACTTAGTCTCTGGGACTTATTGGTTCTTGGTGATTTTTGACACTTAGTCATTTTTTCAGCAGACTTATTGGTTCTTGGTGATTTTTGACACTTAGTCTCTGGGACTTATTGGTTCTTGGTGATTTTTGACACTTAGTCATTTTTTCAGCAGACTTATTGGTTCTTGGTGATTTTTGACACTTAGTCTCTGGGACTTATTGGTTCTTGGTGATTTTTGACACTTAGTCTCCGGGACTTATTGGTTCTTATGCTCCATTAATACTTTGCACGTAAAGTCACGAAACTCGGCTCTCCCGCCGCCCAGAGACCCAGGGCCGGTCTCGTTCGAACCGGGGTAACTCCCTCGATGTACCCTGAAAATTTCACGCCGATTCGCCCTGCCTTCGCGGAGCTATTCGCCAAAAACCATCGGGCGCTTCACAAAATGGCGGGCGCCCGAGAGGCTCCGTTTTCGGCAGACTTTCGCTCATTAACTCGGGAACCCAAAGACCCAGAGCGCTCAAACTCGGGTGAAATGCTCCTCTCCCGGCCCTTGCCCGAACACATCCTTCCCGGGCCTCGGGGAGCACCCCCCCCGGATCGCGGATCGCGGGGGTCCCGATCTTCCGTGGCCTCTAGCGCCCGAGTCCCGCCTCCCCGGACCGAGTGCCCGGGCCCGTTGGAAAGGCCCCGGCCCACTCTCTCCGGGGACGCCCGCCCCAGCCCTCCAGACCCCGCCGTTCCCGAGATATAAGCCCAAAAAGGTTTACGTTGCGCTGCGTATAACTCGGGACCCCCTGGGGCCCGGACCACGGGACGGCGCCGTTCGCTGCAGACCCCCGAGACCTTCCACCGACCCGAGATTCAGAATTTTTCGCCGCGCCGTTCCCGAGATATAAGCCCCCAACCGTACCGCAGACTTATTGGTTCTTGGTGATTTTTGACACTTAGTCTCTGGGACTTATTGGTTCTTGGTGATTTTCAACACTTAGTCATTTTTTCAGCAGACTTATTGGTTCTTGGTGATTTTTGACACTTAGTCATTTTTTCAGCAGACTTATTGGTTCTTGGTGATTTTTGACACTTAGTGCGTGGGACTTATTGGTTCTTGGTGATTTTCAACACTTAGTCATTTTTTCAGCAGACTTATTGGTTCTTGGTGATTTTTGACACTTAGTCTCCGGGACTTATTGGTTCTTGGTGATTTTCAACACTTAGTCTCTGGGACTTATTGGTTCTTGGTGATTTTCAACACTTAGTCATTTTTTCAGCTGACTTATTGGTTCTTGGTGATTTTTGACACTTAGTCATTTTTTCAGCAGACTTATTGGTTCTTGGTGATTTTTGACACTTAGTCATTTTTTCAGCAGACTTATTGGTTCTTGGTGATTTTTGACACTTAGTCTCTGGGACTTATTGGTTCTTGGTGATTTTTTGACTTAGTCATTTTTTCAGCAGACTTATTGGTTCTTGGTGATTTTTGACACTTAGTCATTTTTTCAGCAGACTTATTGGTTCTTGGTGATTTTTGACACTTAGTCTCTGGGACTTATTGGTTCTTGGTGATTTTCAACACTTAGTCATTTTTTCAGCAGACTTATTGGTTCTTGGTGATTTTTGACACTTAGTCTCCGGGACTTATTGGTTCTTAGTGATTTTCAACACTTAGTCATTTTTTCAGCAGACTTATTGGTTCTTGGTGATTTTTGACAGTCTCCGGGACTTATTGGTTCTTGGTGATTTTTGACACTTAGTCTCCGGGACTTATTGGTTCTTAGTGATTTTCAACACTTAGTCATTTTTTCAGCAGACTTATTGGTTCTTGGTGATTTTTGACACTTAGTCTCCGGGACTTATTGGTTCTTGGTGATTTTCAACACTTAGTCATTTTTTCAGCAGACTTATTGGTTCTTGGTGATTTTCAACACTTAGTCTCTGGGACTTATTGGTTCTTGGTGATTTTCAACACTTAGTCATTTTTTCAGCAGACTTATTGGTTCTTGGTGATTTTTGACACTTAGTCATTTTTTCAGCAGACTTATTGGTTCTTGGTGATTTTTGACACTTAGTCATTTTTTCAGCAGACTTATTGGTTCTTGGTGATTTTTGACACTTAGTCATTTTTTCAGCAGACTTATTGGTTCTTGGTGATTTTTGACACTTAGTCTCCGGGACTTATTGGTTCTTAGTGATTTTCAACACTTAGTCATTTTTTCAGCAGACTTATTGGTTCTTGGTGATTTTTGACACTTAGTCTCCGGGACTTATTGGTTCTTGGTGATTTTCAACACTTAGTCATTTTTTCAGCAGACTTATTGGTTCTTGGTGATTTTTGACACTTAGTCTCCGGGACTTATTGGTTCTTGGTGATTTTCAACACTTAGTCTCTGGGACTTATTGGTTCTTGGTGATTTTCAACACTTAGTCATTTTTTCAGCAGACTTATTGGTTCTTGGTGATTTTTGACACAGTCATTTTTTCAGCAGACTTATTGGTTCTTGGTGATTTTTGACACTTAGTCATTTTTTCAGCAGACTTATTGGTTCTTGGTGATTTTTGACACTTAGTCATTTTTTCAGCAGACTTATTGGTTCTTGGTGATTTTTGACACTTAGTCTCTGGGACTTATTGGTTCTTGGTGATTTTCAACACTTAGTCATTTTTTCAGCAGACTTATTGGTTCTTAGTGATTTTCAACACTTAGTCATTTTTTCAGCAGACTTATTGGTTCTTGGTGATTTTTGACACTTAGTCTCTGGACTTATTGGTTCTTGGTGATTTTCAACACTTAGTCATTTTTTCAGCAGACTTATTGTTTTTTGGTGATTTTCAACACTTAGTCTCTGGGACTTATTGGTTCTTGGTGATTTTCAACACTTAGTCATTTTTTCAGCAGACTTATTGGTTCTTGGTGATTTTCAACACTTAGTCATTTTTTCAGCAGACTTATTGGTTCTTGGTGATTTTTGACAC
>JBBHEA010000205.1:0-29722 GCA_038088235.1 Zacco platypus | reverse complement strand
TTATACATTTCTAACTTTTCCGCTTTAGACTACTACAGAGAAGTTGTGAAGTGGTTTAACGTATTGTTGCCGAAGCTGAGCAAACATCTCTATAACGTCGGAGGACCTATTATCATGGTTCAAGTGAGTCCGGCTTTTTCCTATCCAGTTTATAGCTTGATATTAGTTGCGTAGATAATACCAAAATTGATCTTACTTCGGTCGACGATTCAGTTATCCAAACTCATGGACACACTTTCGTTTTGCTCTCCTTCAGTGGACAGAAAGTTGATCGTCCTTCACCACGATGTCATGTGGTGTTGAAACGAATTAATTTTTTTTAAAGTGTTTTACCTAGTCTATCTCAGTGAAACAATAAAAAGCTGTTATGCCCTTATTTGGGCTCTTCAACACCGTATTCACAAGGATTTGATCAACCCGTAACCGATCGACCTGCGGCCTGCATGAGAGAAGACCCACTGGAAGTGTCTGTGTTGTGTGTGTCTGTGTCTGTGTGTCTGTGTGTCTATGTCTGTATGTCTAGCCTTAGCAAACCCCTGCAACACCCAATCGCCGCACCACAGTAGCATTATTGGTTGTGTTAGTTGGCCGCTAACCGACAATGAAATACCAGAAATCCCAGTGTGCTCATTAATGAAGAGCCTCATTAGGGGCGAAAAAGCTCTCCCACTGAGATAAACTTAGTAAACTACTTTTGATCCATTTATTTATTTATTTATTTGTTGAAACGTCCCTTTATCCGTAAAAGTTTTAGCCTTCGTTGACGATGAACACGAGGAACTAACCGGTATCTTTCTTTTGAATGACATAATGCAAAAAGTTTCCGCAGCTGCAAAATTTTCTCATTCAAAAATAAATCCGCAAATTCATTTTCCCACATATCTCAGAACAAGAGGATTCTCAAAACAGTACAGCATTTATTAGTTGAAATGTCAAACGCTTCAGTATGGTCAGTAGTGGAAATTTCAAGTATTAGGTAGGGTTCACTTTCACCTTACTTGGCCTGTTGTTGAGGATATCCTACTAACTACCTTCTCGTGTAACGTTACCACTAACCAATGGCAGGTGTCCAGCGCTATAATAAGTTAACAGTCTGTTGATTTTCCGTCCAAGATGAGTTGGTTAAGCCACGATTTCAAACCAACAACGGCGATGACGTATATCAACTTCCGCTGACTAGGTGAATGAGACGGCTGCCTTGCAGTTTGCACTTGGTTGTGCAAAGGCTGGAGGTTCACCCTCGGATAAAAAGCCGTGCAGAGTTTGAGACATTGCTCGTAAAAAATTCTCAAATTATTCCTTGTTAATGTTTTTAATTCCGAGACATTATAGGAGCCAACTCATCTCATCACAAGAGAAAGTTGTCATAAATTAAACGAAGAGACCGATAATTGGTCCGAGACAGTTGTTTGTCCTTTACTGAACGTAAACATCGTAGAACGAATAATGAACAGAACTCTGAAAGAATTGCGCTGCGTTGAGTAAATGGAGTAAATGGAAAACAAACGCTTTTGTCAACCTATTTGAAATTATGACAATTTTCATACATGTTGAGCTCGAGTTCAACATGCTAAGAAACTTTTAAAGAATCAGTTCAATTCATCTCTTAACCAGAAACATCGGTGCTGTAGTTTCCGTTGGTGTCGTTCAGCAAGTACAACGAAATTAGAGTCAAATCAACGCGTGAAATACGACAATTAGGTAGAAACGAATAAATGAAGGAGCGCCGGTGACTGAGACACTTAGTAATGCCACTTAATATCTTTACCCAAAAGTAGGTGTTCCTATAGGCCCAAAACTGGTTGTATGATACGCCCACACAGCTCAGTTCGGTGGTCAAGGTTGTCCTACATTTCTGTTATTTCTTGGGCTGGCCTCCTTGACAAACACCAATCACTACCCATCTCAACGAGCGGTGTGTGCAAGAAAGTTTATCAGAGGAAGTGCTCACTCACGTGCCTCAATCATCTTAGCCTATGTATGTCAAGTAACTGCGCCAGTGACTTGCCTCGGTTACCTAGTACCCGACTTTTTATCTATACGTTACTAATGTGACTTTTCCAGCAAACTTTTGCACTACTGCATAGAAAGCAGTGATAAAAAGCTATCAGCCTTTGCATATCCTCTTCTTGTAACGCCCAGGTTTCTCAGATGTACAAAAAGACTGACCAAGCCGTTACCCCAAACACTCACCCCTCGATAATCAAACGGATATTGAACTCACGCTACAGATGGTTCGGGTTGCGGAATGCAAGACGAGCTTTCTGCATGTGTGTCGATACTTCATCTGTTTTTTACCCTCACCGGAGATCTAGCTATCTCTCAGCCCTACTAATCTTGCTTATAGCTTCAAAAAAACATTGAAATATCCATCAGATATCTCAGCACTGCTATTGTTCTGGACTCCACTCAGGCATGTGTGAACACATGGGTTTCACACTCTGGCAATACTGTGAAATGAAAAACGGTGAAGAGTCACTATCAACGTCTTCTTCACATATTCTACGTCGCTGATGACGTTAACTAAATGATAGATCAGTTACAGTTTGGATCAGTATTGTTGTAATTGTTTTTTTGCAGAAAGTGACCAATTGGTTTGGGAAGTTTGACTAATGAGCCCATCCCTCAAAGATGTTTAAGCTACAAGACCGGTACAACAAAGTTTGGCCAACCAAATGAAAGTGTCGCTCAAGGAGTGGTGCTTGCAGTTGTAAATAAGGGTTATATGAATAAATTAGGCCTGTAAGTGCGCTTAACAAGGTGAGTGCGACCGCCTCGATTCAAGGCTCTTACTCCACAAGCCAAGATGAACAGTGAAGGGTATAATGTCCGTGTAAGGCTTAGAAACAGTAGTATGGGCTTCAATACTGTGAGTATGAACAAACCCCTCATCTATTTATTTTAAGGATTTTAAAAACCTTCACAACAACGCGTTATGATTCTAAAAGCGTTCACGGTTTGTCGAAATTCACCAACCACTCTATTCATGTTTCTATGCAACACAGTAGCACTTTAGCATCAACTAATATCTGAAACCACGGTGGTTCAGTGGGTATAGCGCTGGGTTCGTAATGTGAACGTCTCCGGTTTGAATCCCGTCCGGACCGGTGAACTTCTAATGCTCCTGCCTGGACCTTGGCAACCTGACAGTATCTCTGCCCTTTTGCAGCCTACGGGTTGCATGGCAGCTGTGACAGCTGTTAGTTTGATTTGATTTGTTGCATGTAGTTCTCTGGTGTTTCGTGACTGTTTCAACCCCAAAAATACAGCCCGAAAACCTTGTATCTTTTAGAGCTCCTGTCTGAAAGCGTGTTAGGAATTTACAGGCAAAGGTGAAAGTATTTGATAAAAGCGGAAAGTAAAAGCATTACAGCCGTAGCTCGTCATTACGACATTATCAATAGCAACACTGCACTCTAACTAGACGAAGGTGTGTTTCAGTTACCGAAGTCCGTAGACGGAGAGGATTAGGGAGCGACAGATACAGGGCAAGCGGAGGAGGAGGGAGAATAACAAGGAATATCATTAAAATGTCTTTTCTATCGCATCAGGGCAATTAAACATTTGCAACAGATGATTGAAACACGAGATCCTGTATGCTTAGAGCTTTCAAATCTGATAATGACATCAATGGTGCTTTCAGTCACAAACATGAACAAACAGCAACTTCAACGTTAAATCACAATGTTCGTCAAACTTATCAAAAAACGCTGCGAGAACAATTACAAGAAAAATACCCGTTAAAATACATAACATCTAAAGCAACTTAAGAGCTCTAAAACTTTTGGTTTCTGTACAGCAATTATTCCTTTCATAAACATATTTGTTGTACTGCAAAGACACCATCATGTTTGATTGATATAGTTTATGATTGCTGAATACCCCTATTTATAATAATATCTAAGGATGGGTATGAGATGAACTTGAATTTCTTCGGAACTTTTTGGAGGGAGGTAAATCATAAAAACGGATTTTATTGGACATTTTCTGACCACTTCGAACAGTTGTGAAATTTCACACTTTGCGGGCGCAACTTCTCTGAATGTCATATGAAGATTGTACTTATGTCTTCTTGTGTCAGTCATACAATCTTCTGTGGACTTACGCTCATCCGAAGCACTCCATCCGTTTAGAATCCCATTTCTGGTTGAATAAGCTCAATGTCCAAACAAGTGGCTCCATATAAATGGTGTTAAATCATTTGTTCGAATATTCGAAAGGAATAACCTTCCATTTTATCTTTGCAGTTGGAAAATGAATATGGCTATGCGGATAGCTGCGATCAACATTACATGTCAATGTTGTACGATTTGGCCAGATTTCATCTAGGTCAAGAGGTAATACTATTCACGACAGATGGGAATTCAGAACTTTTGCTTCGGTGTGGATCTCCAGATCAGCGTTATCTGGCCACCATTGACTTTGGCCCAAGTAAGCCTTGAAGTTAGTCTCCTGGTTCATGTGAGTTGCTATCAATGCTAGAAAAAAGACTTCCGATTTTGTGGGTTGAAGGTCTATTTTCTGTTCCCGTACTCAGCTGGAATAGGCTTTTAAAACCTAGACAAATGAACTTCTTACGTCCTCCAGGAAGCTTAAGGTTCAATTCACCGACCTTGAATACTATTTTTTCAGTTAACAACTGCATGAAATTTGTATTATATTGCATTGTATTATATTCTATTCTATTGTATTGTACTGTACTGTACTGTATTGTGTTGGATTATGTTATGTTGTATAGTAAAGCATTGTATTACTTTGCATTGTATTGTATTGCATTGCATTGCATTGCACGGTATTATAATCTATTTTTTGCATTACGTTGTATTGTTTTGTTCTGTATTGTATTGTTCTGTACTAATTGTATTATACTGTATTGCATTGTATTGTGTTGTTCTGCACTGTATTGTATTGTACCGTATTGTGCTGCATTTTGTTATGTTGTACTATATTGTTTGATATTATATTATATTGTTTTAATAATTATATAATGGGCCTCAACGTTCACACGTGATTTCTTTCCGATCTGCTCATACCAAAGGGAAGCACTAGACCCGGGTTTCGCTCTTATTAGAGCTCATCAGTAGTGCATATCCATGGCCGAACCCGGGTTTGAACTCGGGTGGTCTGACATGCGAGGCAGGAACGTTAACCGTTACGCCACCATCGCACGCTGAGTAGTTCGGAATTTAATCACTTATAAACGCATGAACTGGTGTTACGTGAGTGACGCGTGATGCCCCACTGCTTTGATTCGATGACCCGGCTGGCGGGGTCAGCGTTCAATACAACCAGGACAGTTACTGGGTCATCGAATCGAGGCAGTCGGGCATCACGCGTCACTCACGTAACACCAGTTCATGCGTTCATAAGTGATTAAATTCCGAACTACTCAGCGTGCGATGGTGACGTAACGGTTAACGTTCCTGCCTCGCATGTCAGACAACCCGAGTTCAAACCCGGGTTCGATCATGGATATGCACTACTGATGAGCTCTAATAAGAGCGAAACCCGGGTCTAGTGCTTCCCTTTGGTGTGAGCAGATCGGAAAGAAATCACGTGTGAACGCTGAGGACTGTTTGAGCGGGAATCATGTGCTGTAAAATTACTCAACCTTGCGAACCTACTTACAAGTAAATTATATAATGATAATATTTTCTTTTCAATCGTATAAGATACTCGCCGACTAGAATGATCAAGTTTTTGTACAATGTTTTGGTTATGTAGCTGGTTTATATAATGCAGAGGGACAGGGGTTTGTATTTTATTGTATCGTACTATATTGTATCGTATGATATTGTATTGCGGATACACTTTTTTCAGTATTTCTACTAAAATTTGCAAATCTTGGATGGTGAAATACAGTATACCGGTACTAGACTTGCTACTTCATCAATAATTTATGAAGATAAGTACACTTCCTCCATTTTTCGATCATGGTGAACACAGGAAAACCTGTTTATTCTCAAAACAGTTTTGTCCACATCAATGTTCGGTCATAATTCCTGGATACAAACGACACACGCGTTTCGGTGAATGCGGAACACTTCCCAACAGAGAACAACTGGTCATGTTCTTGATAGATGGATGAAACAGTCATTTTAGACAATAATGTGCGTCAACTGGCGTTATATCTGACGGGTTTCTTTCTTTCTTTCGTCGGATAGTTTTTCGTAATACAAACATGCTTTTTGTGTTGGGTGATATTTAAGAGGCGCTAATATGATAATAGTCTGTAATAATCTATCTTTAGAAAATCAGTGTTGTGTAGGCTATTATGAAGGATATCAAATTTCAGTGCAACAAGCACAGTTGGATATAGCGCAGCCGTTGAAAACGACTGCTATTTAAATGAGTAACGTTCATTGAATTTATCACCGGTACTAACGAATGTACCATACAACATTATACTTCAGGTGGGCAGAATCATCTATGGTAAAATGCTTTTTCCCATTCACAGCAATCATCCCACCAAATGCATCGTTTCGTTCTGTTGAAAAGTTTCGACCAAATCAACCTCTCGTAAGTAATATCATTGCTGGTATCTACTCATCCCATTCAATATTGTATTTTCACAAAGTATTTAACTTTTCATCTTATCAAATAATTTTCCACTCACGAAACTACAACACTCTACTAGCATGCATCATTTCAGCCTGTGCTTCTGACAAGACATGCTTGAACAGCTTACTGCTTCTTACTTAAAAATCTAATGAATTGGATGGTTTCCTATTAAGGTTTCACCAATACTTAGTTTTGCCTGCTTTTACTTCGTTTGGCTGGTGGACAGCGACCGAAGGTTGGTTATGTAGAGAGAGTGAGTGCCCCACTTTGCTGGGGCAGTTGTTAATGCTTGCAAAACTGCGGGCCAGCCACAGGTGACTGAATGACCTTCGGTTCACAGCAAGGGAGCGAAAAGAGAGTGATGTTAATTTAAGATCTCCCTGCAACACCCGGTCGCCGTGTCACGGTGGCTTAGTGGTTATATTATCTGATGGTTAAACAACGATGATACACTAGCCCGTGATACGATCATGGTGCACGCAGTGCTGATGAGCTCCAGTAAGGGCGAAACAGCTGTTCTTTGCTTCACTGAGATAGGCTGGGTGAACCATTTTCAATCGTAGAGATTTCAGTTAACTAGAATATCTCAGTGCCTCCAAAGAACACATACAGCAAGTACATTATCAGAAGTCACGCATACAATTACGTTCAGGAGATTTAGATCTTCTGCTTTCTTAAGGTTTGTTGTTGCTCGTGCTTTTCAACTTTGGACTCAAGATTCAAACTCCAAGTTTAGTTACACAATCAAAGCACAATAAACTGTTGAAGGAATCTGTGATATATCGGTATCTTTTTTAGCTCACAGATGTCCTTCTTCCAACAGCAAGACATTTTCTACCGACAGAGGGTGAATAATAAAGCGTTACTTTTAAAAAGGTTATCAAAAACGTTTTACGGTACATGCCTGGGATAACAAAATAGATCTTCCGTTGAAAACCAGAGAATCCTATTTCTGTTGAATGGGCAAATACTTTGAAACAGTCATAAAAAGGCTAGAATACATCCGAATAAATCTATCAATCAAAACTAACTTTCAGAATTCCGGTCGAGTTTATATTTCAAAAATTGGCGTCGAAAAGTTTCCATAAGTTTAAGAATATGGACCTCAGTAAGGCGATGGATATCTAAATTTGTCATGACTGGAGTACCGATAACAGAATCTGCGGTTACCTATCTCATGGGTTGGTAGCATCATATCCACTAAACCGTGGTGTGGTGACCGAGTATGACATGAATTTTAATAATTACACAATCAATTCCATTTCGCTCCTTTTCTGCAAACCAAATGTTGATTGTTCTGGAGTGGTTCCCTCGCCATCGAGCAGCGCGAAGGGCTATAAAGATCTTGGATCGACAGGTAAAAAATGGAGCCAATCGGAATGCAAATAAGTAAAGTTGACTATTATTCTATGGATTTCGAATTTCACAGGTTCTCGCATCTTCGGCTTAAATCACCGCGTCACTTGAGCATCTATAAACATCCCCAGATGGTGAACTCAGGGTGAAACCTTACACTTTTGTTACCGCATCCATCTACCTGTCATTACCCACCATGCCATCATCATATACATCACATCTGGTTTTTCCCAGGTCAACAGCGAGTTCTACGCCGGATGGTATGATACCTGGGGAACCAAACATTCGAGACGTTCGGCAGAAATTGTGCGACAAAGTTTGCTAGATTTGATGAGTTATTCACCACGAGTGAATGTGAATATGTAAGTTTAACTGAGAGGATTGGTCAGATGCAAGCGCAGTTCACTTTGTAATACACGTCTGTCTGAACCGGAGTTTTAATTCTTAAGTTGTCTTCTGCATTGGGTATTATTCAAATTCATTCGTCCCTAAAGATGTCATGCATCTTCTTGTCTAAAGCATCACTCGATGGGCTATAAATTCAGCAGGCTGGTACGGTTCTCGCTCGGTATAACCAAGACAATCGGAAAGTGACAGTCAGGCATTAACGTGATACCAGTCCATTGTTTCATGTGTGATTTCTCTGAGCTGTTCCGCGTGCGCTGGTAGAGTAGCGGTACCGTGCTTGTCTCGTATGTCAGAAGCCCATGTTCAAATCCGGGCTCGGCTGTGGATATGCGTTACTGATGAGTTCTAATAAGAACAAAACCCAGGTTTTGTGCTTCACCTTTCGTGTGTGCCGATCGAAGAAACCAGGTGTAGAGGACTGAAGACTGTTTGTGCAAGAGTGATGCGTACCCTACTAGTGGGTATACTGTAGCTTACACTCATTTTTAAGATGCGATTTGGGATAAAAAGTTGAGAACAAATCGGCAGTCCCTGTTTTGAAAACACCTGCTAGGACGCTAGTCCTATGCTGTAACACTCCATCTGTCGACTCGGGCGTATCACTGATCTGGACGAGGGTATTTTACTGTAGGAAAACAGATTCTTCACCATTACCCACCTCCCAGGCTTACATTTTATGATACTATGAATGTTATTGGACTACTATATGGATGATCATGAACCAATGTAGTACGTGTTCTAACAAATTTTGTATATTAATTTTTGCATTTACCATTTGAATTAAACTGTTCCACGACTGCGATGTCAGTGAGTGGATGAAGTTTTCACTACTGGTTCAAGAGGAGTTGATCAGAGTTACTTACTCAGTTGCAGTAGGCAGCTATTTCACCATGTTGGGGCTCAAGAGCACTGTTCACACCGAGGATGACATTATACCATAGAAATAGAAGAGAACTTGAAGTGGACAGTTATCAACAGCGTCCTGAGCCCCATAGCATCACGTCATTTTGATCTATTGATAGGTCATTGTTTCATCTTTTGGTTCACGTGGTGATGCTGGTCCTCGATAAGGGTGGAACAGATTATCACAGCTTCACCATGATAGACAGAGTGAAACGCTTCCCAGTGACTTTAAAACTATTACAATCGATGACAAAAGCTCATTTTATTGAAGCTAATCACACTCGATGATTGATTCAAAGAAAGTGAACTAAATGAAAGCTAACTTTTGTCTTCTTTCATTAATTCAAACAAAATTTTGTTAAAACTTCATCAAATTTTCTCCTATCGCAATTCTTTCTCGTAAAAAATTTCTGAATTAAACATTACTCAGAGTGTCTCTGATGGCACGCAATGTGTCTTTAAAAGTATACCACGTTTTATTTTATAAGTTCACCGTTATTCTGCAATAGATTTCGTTTTCGTTAGTTAGGTCTGCATTAAGCCTCAAGAGTACAATGAACTCTGAGAGGATAGAATTTGTAACGATGTCTGGAAAGATTGAACAAGTTTGTTCATTATAAGATTTCACTATGTTACTGACACCTTTTGATCTGACTCGTTGTCGGTGAGGTTCATGAGCACTGTGTGTAACGGGATTCGAACCCCGGCTTCACAGTCTTGAGTAGCATTCTTCTAGAACCGTCACAAAACTACCGTGGAACGGCGATCCGATGTTGTAGGAATGTGATGATGTTATACCTTGTGTTGGTTCCATTGTGTGACTTCCACAAGACAGCTGGGAGAAAACACGTTAGATGTGGATACGATCGTTTATGAACGAGCCAGAGCAGCAACAAAAGCAATACGTGCAACCAGCACATTCAGTCACAACACTTCACAATGTGAATGGGATTCAAACCACTTCATAATTGATTGGTCTACTGATTGGCTTCAGGTTTAGGCTTCACGCGTAGTACGAGACTTGTGAATGGATGTCGATCGCCCTTGAAGTCAGTCGATTGTCTCCGGTGAGCCGTGATCGCGTCAACAGTGTACCCAGTCATTTATATTTAAAATTTCAACGCAATCACCTTTGCTACCAAAAATTTTCGAATCTGTTAGGCACTTTATTTAAAAAAACAATCCCTCTAATTGAGCCTCATCCAATTGCTTTTATCCAACAGATACGTGTTTCATGGAGGTACTAATTTTGGATTCTGGAACGGGAAACCAAGCACAGTTCCAGCAATAACGAGCTACGATTTTGATGCGGTGTTATCGGAAGCTGGTGATGTGACCTACAAGTACGCATTGCTCCAAGAAGCTATTCACAAGGTAAATTGTTTGAAATTTTTCTATATTCAATTGAGGGACAGTTAATAACTGAATCTAACATTTTCCATGCAATCTTGTTTTCGTTCCCCACTTATTCTTTGCAAAAGCGTTGCTCGTTTAAATCTGTTTCACAAAGGGTTATTAGCAACTTGGAACCGCAACCGTATCCAAGCAAATCGAAATTTTTTTTCAACAGCGTGCTATTGGGACAAAATACTCAATACACAATTCAAAGAAAGAGTTTTCCGTCAATGAATTCAGTACAAAATCCCCCCAAGTTCTTCATGTCTATCTAACAGAAAAACATCGAGTTTTCAATAAATTACCACTATCAGATGCCAGCTAACTTGTTTCAGACTTTACAATTTTACTACTGTTAAACATGATTAAAGATAAATAACTTCAACACACTCACTTCTGTTTCGCTCTCTTGCTATGGGCCGAAGGTTGATCGGTCACATGTGGTTAGCCTTCCCTGCAACAACCCGGTCACCGTGTCACGACGGCGTAGAGGTTATATTAGCTGGTGACTAAACAACAAAGAAAGACTAGTGCGCGGTACGATCCCGGTGTGCACAGTGCTGAAGAGCTCCAGTGAGGGCGAAACAGTGGTACACTGAGATAGCTTTTGTGAACCACTTTCAATAATTAGCTGTTATATCCCAACAACGGTTGTTGGAACAGACGCACTGAAGCGTCGTGTGCTTTAAGCAAGAATATGGGATATGTTAAAGAAGTGGGAAGGCAGGCTCCCGAAGTACTGAACTGTTGGAAGTGGTGTACTGAACTCTATTTTATTGGCCATCCTGGACGAGTCACAGGATAAAAATCAATCTCCCTTCCCATGAATACCGATGACTGATGGATCTAACACAGCCTCAACGCATGGCTCAGATTATTGCACAAGATTATTGCACAGTCGAGGTCAACTCAAGTTGAAACCTTTCTACTCAGTCAACGCACACCCTGGTAATTCGGATTGTACTTGTTAGCAGTGTACTAACGTGACTTTACTACACCTCTAATCTCCCTACAGTTCCGAGGGCGACCCAAGCCACCACTTCCAAAAAACTGCACGAAAAAAGCTTATGGTCTTGTCCGGATGAAGCGGGTAAGTCAATTATCAAGGTGTATAACATCAAATTGTCTTCAATATAGCCTCACCGTTCAACGGTGAATTCCTTTGTGGTTTTTTCCTATAGTTTAAAAAAATAATTCTACAAAAATCCAATTGTCGTTGATCGGTATCAACTTCTTGGCTGAACTGTCGGATACAAAAGTTACTTTTCTTTGTGTTTCTGTTCGTTATTATTATTATTACACTGGAATCAATTATAGTTTTATGCCTATTTTATTTCTTCCTTCTCCTCCAATCAGACTTCACATTTGCTCCTTGGAGGTGGACCGGAGACGACAGATTCAGCCCCCAAAAACATGGAACAACTCCGCCAGGTGAGGATTACTTGAGTTTTTGTACTTCCCTGAACACAATCTATCGTCTACCAAGGATAACGACAGCTCTCTCGTTATAGAGATCTGCGTTATTTAGCTTGAGGAATGAGGATTTTCCCCGGTTGTTATTGGGTAATTGATTTTTAAGGATGGATGCCTTCAGGCTTACAACAGGTTACTCTTGCTTTAACATTCCTCAGCAGTTTCATGTAATTGTGTCGGTCTGTTCACACCAACCGGGAAGCACTAGATTGAACAGTCTTCAAACAATAATTTTTTGAGGCAAAATTGATCCAGCCTGTGAACCTACTTAAAAGTTATCAAACTATACCCGGCAAGCGTCATGAGTCTGCAACGTGTAATTGACCAAGAAAACCTGGCTTGCTGGGTCATCGTTCGGTGCAACGGCGGAAGTCACTGGGGTATCAAAACGAGACAGATTGGCATCAACGCATCACTCTGAGCTACTTAGCGTGCGCTAGTAGCGTAACGATAGCGTGCCCGCCTCACATGCCAGAGGCCCGGGTTTAATCCTGATCTCATCCAGGGATATGTCCTACTGATGGGCTATAATAAGAGCGAAACCCGGGTCCAGTGCTTATTCATTGGTGTGTACGGATCGACGAAATCACGTGTAAATGCTGCATGGTGTACAGTAAAATTGTTATACCCTGTGAAACTTATCACAAGTAAGCAGGAGATGTTTCCTCGCCTACATTTAAAACCTCAGTTCAACAAATTCTAGTTGACGGAGGATGGTTCGTTTGCCTCTTTCGATCATGTCCGGTAACGGATTTGGCATCCAATCCATTTTGCTTGCTGAGTACAGTTAACCGCTTACTGTTTAGTATGAGCGCCATCGTGAGAGTTGCCAAAACGGTCGCAAGTGACAAGAAGCAGTCTCATGGAATACGACCTCAAAGTTGAGGTTTACTTCTGAAGCCTTTCTCTCAAAGGGGTTTGAACTAAGAGACATCAGCTAGTAGGGCGATTTGATAACTACCGCGTCCCACAGTTTAATAGGCAAGCGGAAGTTAGGGAATGACGCTTGCAGCCAGACGTAATGACTTTATGAGTGAATCAGATCTAGTGAGATCCAATCATGCTTCACGTATCGCCCGGATACTAGATACCGAATGTACTGACTATATTCAAACCCTCAGTTCTCATAAACCATAACACTTTGGTTTAAGAAGTTGCAGTTGGTGAGTTATCACAATTTTGTTCTTCAGGTGGTCTTCATGAAGAATGATCAGAATGCAAATTTGCGTCTCCGTCAATCCTTCTAGTAGTTAAAAGTTTGATCTACGTTCTTTTTCAGTATGAAGGGTTTATGGTTTATTCTGCGAAACTGCCCGCCCGAGGAGACACACTCGATTTGGTATTGTCAAAATTTGCCGATATTGCACACGTATTCACCTCAAACACGGATATGACTACGTTTGTGAGTTCAGAAGTTTTATTTATGTTCCGTCTTATCCGAGAATGTGTTTGTTTGTATTTTGTTTTTAATATTTCGGATTCTTTGACATACCTGATTATCGTAGTAGCGGTCATTCACTGGCCCCTTTCTTGAATCCCACACGAGTGACCCTTGCTAACTGATCTATCCATCAGGCATACACACGCATCAAACAATGGTTAAGTTGCCTCACGAAGTCATGTGCTATCGCCTTCAGCTAGGTCACGTTAAGTGTGTGTCATGGGAGCGTGAACGAGTGAGTTCATGCAGTTCTGCAGTGTGCATCTTTGTACATGGTCTTCGTTCGATGCAGGTGCATGCCTGATAAAATAGTTGGTAGAGCATAAAAGGTTGCTAGCTCAGGAGGCAAAATTTATTATAAGTTGGTTCACTGAGTTTGGTAATTGAACTGCAAATACTTCATCGCAAGTCAAGGTGGCGCAGTCTTGGTGCGGTTTTTGCCCTATGTGCTGCATTTATAGGTTCTGCTGTGGTGATGGTGGGTCTTCAAAGTTTGCATCTTCCTGCCTATTAACGTGTGTTAACTGACCATTGTGATTCCCAATTGACCAACAAATGATTACGCCTGTGTGGGCTTACTGGTCTGTATCGGTCGTCGGTTGCAATTATGTCATCTAGGTGATCGGATCCTGGGGCGTAAGGCGTTCATCCTTAGGAGAGGGGGATTGTAGATCGGGTCGACGTCGATGTGTTGGTTGATGGATTTGAGTGTGGAGTACCATGCCTCAAGAAACTCTCAGTCATGCGTTGTGCTTCCAACTGCGAGGATCCTAATTGCGTCCAAGTTGGAATTGTGCCCTTCTTGATCGGCATGAATGATGCTAAGGAAAACTGGTCATGTATTCGGAGGGTGGCTCTGTGCTCCTTTATTCGAGTTGATATTTTACTTCTTGTTTGTCCAATGTAGTGCTTGCAGTGGTTGCTGCAGTCGACTTGATAGACTACATTGGTTCTGTCGAGCTCCACCGTTCTTTTGATTTTTATATCAACCGTCTTAGTGTTGTCGGTTGTGCGCTACTTCAATCCCGTGCGCCCTGGAAAGTCCGGTTATCATTTCTGATACCTGCTTGATATAGGGGATTACGAAACGTTTTTGTGTATCCCACTGTTGTTACTAATGCTGCTATCATACGGGTTTTCTCTTCATGCTCCTACGAATGAATTTTCTCTCATATCCGTTGTTTTGAAGAACCTGGAATAAGTAGTTCTCTTCTTTCTTTACCCTCGTTGTGCTGCAGTGTGCTTCTGATTTCTTGAATAAGGCTAAAACGCAACTCTTTTGTGATTTATTGGTAACTGAGGTTTTGGTGCGCGTAAGTCTGCTTGCAATAAACGCGTGTTTGCAAAGTTTCGTCTGCATTTCTTTTAACAAACACGTTTAAGAATGGAAGTTATTTGTTCTTCTCAAGCTCTTTGGTGAATTTGATATCTTCGAAGGTGTTGTTAAATAGTTTGTGGTTGTTTCGACGTCAGTGCACTTCATGATTACAAAGGTTTCATCAACGGAGCGTATCGATACTTTGGGATTGATCACTGCTGCTCCTAGGAATCTAGATATTGGCGATCCTATTGGCGATAAATCTGTCCGACAACACTGAAACGGTTGATATAAAAATCAAAAGAACGGTGGAGCTCGACAGAACCAATGTAGTCTATCAAGTCGACTGCAGCAACCACTGCAAGCACTACATTGGACAAACAAGAAGTAAAATATCAACTCGAATAAAGGAGCACAGAGCCACCCTCCGAATACATGACCAGTTTTCCTTAGCATCATTCATGCCGATCAAGAAGGGCACAATTCCAACTTGGACGCAATTAGGATCCTCGCAGTTAGAAGCACAACGCATGACTGAGAGTTTCTTGAGGCATGGTACTCCACACCCAAATCCATCAACCAACACATCGACGTCGACCCGATCTACACTCCCTCCTCTCCTAAGGATGAACGCCTTACGCCCCAGGATCCGATCACCTAGATCACATAATTGCACCCGACGACTGATACAGACCAGCAAACCCACACAGTCATAATCGCTTGTTGGTCAAGTGGGAATCGTCAATATGCAGGATGACGTAAACTTTGAAGGCCCACCACCACCATCACCTCGGTTATGCATTTAATTGCTAAGCTCAGCGAACGAACTTATAATCAAAATAGTTGTGTGGGTGATTGATTAATTAGAAATTGTCCGTCACATGACGTTCAGTAAACGGTTAGTGAATGACCGCTACATCGTCAACCTGTGCTCTCGTGCAGGCGGCTGTCAGATTATTGAATTTCATATATTTTTCGAAACTCGCCATATATTTGGTGCTCTCAAAAAATCAACAAGCGACGTTTTAAACAGATTTTCTGTTGGAAGATTATTTTCGTTGTGAAATAAAAAGAACTATTAAATGTCAGTTCCTTGTCAAGAATTTTGCATCTTTGTATGCCTTAGCTGCTCAACTCGATCAAGGGATGCGCAAATTTTTCATTAAAAGTGAAGAAAACGAGAAACGGGCAAATTTAATTAACACGCTGAAAAAAAACCACTGAAAATGACAATGTGGTGGTAGGTAGTGGTGTTAAAACAACAAACTGATATAAATAATCTCTGTAAGGCCTCTTTGTGGATAAAGAATATTAAATGTAAGCCGTTCAACATGAGCTAAGTTAGAAGAATACCGCCTTTGAAATCTTCAATCGGTGCCAAATAAACACTTTGATTAGTCAATTTATTTTTATACTGTTCTCAACGTCCTTGAGAAAACAGCGTAAAATCGCTCATTGAAGTTGTTGATAACAAAATAGGAGTTTATGCCAAACCCTAGGGGAAGTTAGAAAACTATAAACAAGAACTTTCATAAAAGAGTATCTTAATCAAACCACGTCTTTCCGATAATTAAACTCAGAACGAATAATTCTCGAAGACTCAATTATCGCCCATTTGTTTTCACATGTTCCTGATAGCATTGGCATGGCAGTTTGGAATCACCTCATGGAAAAATCAGTTTGAAAATGCAAACTTTGAAAACCCATACACAATTAGTTCTTCTGTTAGAGAACACGGGTTACGTCAACTTTGGTGAAGGAATGCAGAATAATGTTAAGGTGAGTACATATGTTCTTATTATTTGTTACCGTAATTTGTTAAATGGGTTGAATTTATTCTCTCGTATATGGTCAAAGGCTACAACGTCAAGCTGTAATATAAAACTATCATTCGAGAAATGTAATGAACAGCCAAGTCCTGTGACAATCACCGTTATCCTCCATACATGCACTGTTTCATCGATCCACATCAGCACATCAGCCGACTCAATAACCAGATTAGCGTCAAAAGATACTCTTAAATCTGAAAAGAAGGATACCACCAGTGAGCTCATGTCTGTTTCCGTTTATTCTCGTGAGTTTAAAGCAGCAAGTTCAAAGTGTTAAAGGCATTTCGGTTGCACTCTGTTTGAATTTGATCCTATCTGCAGCACTCTATTAATACCTTTCAAATCGCTACATTCTTTTCCCCTAATTATGATAGGGCATTTTGGGAAATGTGACAGTAAACGGGCAAACCCTGCATCCGTGGGTGATGAAGCCACTCAAAGCACCCATGGAAGTTGTTGAGTAAGTTTATTGCATTTCCATAGGGCATCTTTGGTTCTCCAAGACTCCACTTCTTTAGAGTATTTGTGCCCAGTGTGAGCTGCTAGTATCTATGATGTACATTTTATTACATTTCATGATACGGTACTATCCCTTGCATAACACATACAGTTCAATCGATCCGCACCTACCGGCTCCATATTATTGATTAACTACTAATAGATCATTGCGGTCGGGCGGCCAGCGCCTACACTTAACACTCAGACGCACCTGTACAATCGGTCAGGACATTCATTCCCCACATTGCATTCGCCATCATTATTCCGAATTATAACAATATGCCGACGGGATAGAATCCGAACTTGCGAAATTCGAAGCGATTCTTCAAGAGTGGAATAACATCTCAAACTGATAGGAGCTCACCTCACAAAACACCAATCAGTCAGAACAAGAAGCACAGGAATTTTGAACAGTTCTAACATGTATGCTCGAAAATTCAATGGTCATGATTTAGTAGAAAAATTTCACAATATGCTCGCATGATGGAAGCTCATTGGATTACATATAACTTTGTTTCTATGTTACAAGACGTGTATCATCTAATGAGAACCGAATCCCTACCGGAAACAGCTGAGCAGTATCGTATCAATCAATCCTCTGTGAGACGACTTTTTTTCTTTGTTTTAATAGGAGGAAGTAATACGGAACTATCTCCTGCATAACATACGTACCGTTTAATCGATCCGAACCAGCCGGTTTCATGACTGGGCTGGAGATGACTGCTCATTATTATTGATTGATTGCCAATCGACCATAGCGGCCGGACAGCCAGCGTTCACATACAGCCGCACTTGTACACCACAAGTTCGATCAGCCGCTGTTGCGCAATACAATATTCATTCAGCACACCACATTACATTCTCCCTCATTATTCTGGATTAGAACATTTCATACCAGAGATACTGATTCGTTCTCTCAGTTCAGATCTTACAACTATTAACCTGACACAACGGTGCAGCGGTTTTGGTTGCCTTCTTTCAACAACAACAATGAAATAGAATGGACTAAATGCAGTGGCGCCACTTCCACCACAGTGGGGGGATCTCTTGGCCCCTACCCCAGTAGTCTAACACGACCCACACAGCTCAGCTCAATGGTCAGGGTTTCTATACCTCTCTGCTATGTTATGGACAACAATTCGAAGTGCTTCTCAGTTAGATTCAAAAGGATAAAATCCTTAGCTTGTCGCAATATAATGAAACAGTATTCACTTTGCTGGGTTTTTCACGTACTCTTGAGTTTATGATATTACATGGGTTGTATAACACATATTCAAACGGTATTCGTAAAATATTAATGACCGCTGTAGATGAAGACGTTCATGAGTTCTTGAGTCCCGCTGTGTAAAGACTTTGTCAATGGCTTCCTATCGTGTACGAGATGATTCAAGACCGTACCGGTTGGTGAGCATTCACAAGGCCGGTCGATCGACCACTGTAAAGGATGGAACATTTCAGCAACCGAATTATAACTAGATCATCATACATGCTATATTCGAGACAGATTGCAAGAATTTGATCCCGTGATGATCAGCGAGGACCTGTGAGGCTCAAGTTTCTATGGTCACTGACACAACTCATTTGATTGGCGAACTGATTGTGATCGATGACGGTGGTGGAATGATGGTAGGGCGATGGTAATACAAGACACAGTCCCTGAGTTGAAACTCGGGTTACGCCAAACACCTCCCACATCCTTAAGAATGTTGGAAGATAAAAGTTTAAATACATAATTTGCCTTTTAAATCGATTATCCGAACTCCGCTGAACTGTCTGGTTATCTTTGAAAAGTTGGGGAACGGCTGGTAAATAGAACACGTGTTATATGGGATCAAATTGATTGCTAATTGAACTTCTCATTACCTGTCTTTCATTTTACTTGTGAACTCTAACTCCCATTTTAAATTCAACGCACTTGTTTATAAGACCCTCGAATCAAAAAAATGATTTTACACAAAAAAAATTCAAACTAGATTGATTCTCTCTATTTTATAAAGAGAAATATGGGTGATGTATAAAATTTTAAAACATATGAACTAATCAGTAAAATAAACAATCTCTATATTCTTACCACCAATTTTCTTTTTCTCCATTCGCACGAAGCACTACTTCCTACAATGTTCCAGAAATGTTGCCTGTACAAGGTTCACTCTACGTTGGAACTCTAGTCGTACCTGACGAACCACAAGATACCTTCCTTCAACCAAATGGTTTTAGTCGCGTAAGTCTTCATTGTTAACCTTTTTCCAAACTGGAATATTCATTGTTGCTTGTTGAAAAGACAGAGGCTACACGAATAGTCCTCCCTAGGAATCGTACAAGGTAACTTGAAGTAAGCATCCTGGTAAACTTTGTCTGTTTTCAACTGATGACAAAAAAGGCTTTGCTAGCATATTAGATGCTCTTTTAGACGGTATTTTCACGAGAAGCATCATTTTCTGATTATTGGCGGACAAACAACTCTACTAATTTACTATAATATATTAGACTGTTTGGAAAGTGATTGTTTTTGCAACGCAATGAAATATGAGTCAATCAATTGTTTAATTCCTGGTGACTGTTTTGTTTCATCATCCATCATCGCGTTCCTAAACGACGTTATCACTGTATCACTTATCTGCATTTCCACTCGAGTCATTTCCCCGCAAGCCATATCTCATTAGGCTATTGAACTCTATGCAGCGACAGTCTAAACTAGGGGGTCGGCAAACTTACGGAGTGAAAAGGCCACATAATTATGCACTATCTCGGTGGAGGGCAGTGTTATTAAATATAATAAAAATCAATTTTGACGCTGTTTGATGGGGGGCCCATGATCCAGTCTGACTCAAATTTTTGTTTAATAATCAAACATACTTGTTTTATTTGATTCCGCTGAGATTTCAAATTTTATCTGATGTTTATTTATAGTAAAAAATGTCTTTAAAAAACCAACGGTCTTAGACCAAGGTGGACAAAAACTGGCCAGTTTTGTTAGATGTTTAACGCTGTGTGTGAGTACTTTATTTAAGGTGTTTGTGTTTGTGTGTCGTATACGAATTGGATGAAAGTTTTATGGGAATAATAGCTGATCTTAATCGGATGAAAAAGACTATAATTAGAGTGGTTAATAAACATGATTTTATTATATTTTAAATCAATTTTCACAAACTCCCACCGTTCTCTCCAGAAAACTGCCTTAGACTGTATGTTTAAGAAAGATAAGGAATTTAATGTAATTTTTATTTTATTATGGTTTATTATTAAAAATTTAAGAAATGAGAATTCATAAATACAAATTAAAGTTTAAAATCTGTAATTATTTGATAAAACACTTGTTTCTGTCTACTGTGTGATAACGTTTCACATCAGGTGGAATATTTGTCGATGACCGGAGCACAACATCCTCCAGGTTGTCGTGACTTAACCTTGTTCTTAATTGACTGTTAGTATATTTTATTTTCAAAAACAGTTGTTCACAAACAATGCCATCATCAGTTTTGCATTGTTCAAGAGGCTTTCCTCTTAACAACACGTGTTTCCTGTAGAAGTTAGCAGTAGATTCAAAATGAAATTTGGAGAATCAAAATTTGTCGCATTGTAAGTTAATGAACTCCAACTCCAACTCTGCTACTTGCTCCACATCAGTTTCATAATGAGTACCAAATAAGTTAAATAGATTTCGTATTGCCGGAAGTCAGAAAAATGCGAGGTAAACTCGCTTATCAAATTTTTACTCGAGCTCATGAAGACATCTGGTGTTTTATCTTGTGATATCGAATTGTGGTCATTGGACAATATCATTTTCTGCCAGGTTGTTTTAGTCACGTGCTGAGGTGCACGGGCAAGCTCATGCATGGCTCAGAGGATGTGTGCGGGCGTGTTCAATATTGGCGTGTGTGTATGCATTTGTGTACGATTAACATTATTTGCTGTATGAGTTTCGAAGGAAAGGTTCTGCTTCAAAAATAATCCAAAACATTTTTTAAGTGTATCTCAATGCAATTGAAGCTCGTACATGTCAGCTGTGGTTTAAAAAATGTTTAAAAATGACGATTCTGCCTCTCTCTGAAAGGCAACCGCCTATGAATGAGATTACTAAATCTAATCCACGTCTTAGCACCATAGATTTGTCGCAAAAATTTTGTGTCATGTTCAATTTTCCACAAATATCTCAAGCGAATTGGGAAAGCATGTAAACAAAGAGTTTGTGTTCCGCTATCTACAAAAGTCTTATAACTAGGAACAACAACCTCATCTGATTAAGCACCCATGGATTTCCATAAGTTCCGATCACCAGAATAGTTTTTTTTACCGTGGCACCAAAACATATCTTTCCATTGGGCTGCTATAATTGAAAACGATGTTGACTACATTCTTGATCAAAATTATTCAGATAAACGTTGTTCGCATGCATTTTTATAACCTTCTAGTAAAACGCAATTAATTTTCGAACACCCTAATATATTCGAACCCTTTAATGACAACTTGCGATTATCAAAAGCTTTCAAGGCATAACATTACTGTTCGCTAAAACACAGTCATCCGGAGCAACCCCGCAGGAATAATTAACCTTTCACCGAACACATAGAGAAGAAGCACTCTCCGGTAGCCCGGCTTAAGGTTAATCACAATATGATTTACCGTTCGGATTAGGACCCGGAGCTTTAAAGCCATCTACTAATGCACCAACTACTTTCATTGCATTCGACGATGAAACTCCAACCATAAACCATCTGACCACTGACTCATCGTAGCTTCTCTTGAGTCATACATCTTTCTGTTAGATAGATAGAAAGAAAACCGGGTTTGAAGTGACGAATACTTTGCAACAGCCTCACGCCACCTCTAATCCGCTGCGAGTTAATAAGCTCAAACCCGGGAACCATGTCAAAATGATTGATTTTATCCAAGAATGTCAATTGTACAGCAGTCCAGATGTCACACCATTCCAACACATTCTGACATGCGGCACGATGGCCGAGGTACTGATCAAAACTGATCATGAGCATGATCCACCTTTGAATGTTGAACGTTTACACGCAAGAACATGTCACACGAACTCAACAAACCCAACATGACTGGATCATTTGACTTGTTACAAACAATGTTTGTCCACCGCGGAATATGACATTGGCATCTTTTGAACTAAGCGCTTCCAAGAGCAGAAATTACATCCATTTGAATTTGAGAAAAAGTATACTATCCGGTAAGTGAATAAACACGAATAAAAGGACGACTTCATACATGGGTATCGAAATGAGGAGATGCATCTCCGCAAAGCTACCGCGGTAAACAAACTCATTTGGGGGAATCAAAACTTGTAAGTGCTTCGCTTATATCACTGATGTTAAGGCGATCACAGCTCACAGGGACAATTAACTGGTTTCAAGGTCGACATACATTTGCTTATAAGCCCGTACCACGCGTGAAGCCCAAGCCCAAAGCCAATCAGTACACTAATCAATAATCAATCGATTCATTTTCAACAGTTGCGTTGAAACGTAGTCACATTCTACTGTGGCTTAACATGCTGGTTGCACGAGTTGATCCTGACAACAAGTTGCACAGGAGATTCATTACGAAATTATGACCTCTCCATATCTGTGGAATAGCAATTGAGGCTGAAAAGATGGAACAATCAAGGAGGGAGATGCACACCCATGAAATTTACGATACAACATTTACTCAGGATTTTACTTTTTCTTATCTGAAATCAAAGCAACCAGATTTTGCGTCGTTCCTACACACTGCTGCCGTTTAAACCACGGGTAATACAAGGGCTTTACTTGTAATAGGTCGCCTAAGCCTAGATGAGGTCAAATCACGAACCAGCTTGATCTTGAACTTAGGCACTGAGGGTCAAAATCAATAGCAAACATATTTATACGGCGCATATGTTGGTCGCACAAAGGCTCAGACAATGTCAGGTTGCACAGAGAGAAACACAAGACGTCCTGTGACTGCAAAGAGGTTTGAACCTGTAACCCTCCCTCATTGCAAAGCAAACGCTTTAATCACTAAGACTACTGTAGCTCCGATGTTCAGAAAATTGTATTTCCAACTCGGTCATCAAAGCCCTTTGAGCTACAATTTGATTATTACCGTTTCATAAGCACTCTCTCTTCATCCCGTTGCAGTAGACCAAAGGTTGATTAGTCTCATATGGTTACCTTGCAATCGAGCAGACCTTCACTACGACCCCCTGGTGGGGTTAAAACGAATTAATTGAAAGTGTTTCAGTGAGAGCATGCCCGGTTCGGGTCCCAAAGGAGTCGCCGGACATTGTGCGCTCTTGACTAGGCTTCCTTGTGGCCCACGGGTTGGATGAGCAACGATGGTTCAGCTGTTATAACGTTGGATTCGTGATGTCAATTCTCTGGTTCGAATCCCGACCGGGACGCTGAACTTCGTGTGCCCTGGGCAACCTGACAGTATCTCAGCTCATGTACAGCCTACGGGTTGAATGACTGCATGTATCAATCACTGTCATCTTGTTCAGAGTCGGTTTATGTTGTGACTGTCTACGTAAGTTGTTTAGGGTTTTCGGGTCCCTTAATGATAAAAGTACGTTCGATTGTCAATATTATGAAACACAAGGCGCGCGGTAAGATTGACAGAGGGGAAATGTGGATGAGATGCGAATTATTAAAACAAACTGTGCCAAAAATTGATCTGGAAGCAATTCTGCTGACTGACGCTAGACGCGCACGTTCACATTCTTTAGTAAGGTCAGCAACCCGGCACTTCCTTGCCGTGGTTTCGGCTGTCGTCCTCCAGCAAGTGCAGTTGAGTAGAGAGTAGAATCAGTGGACCACATCGATAAAGTACATTTAAAGTATTGAATGCAATAGCATCACTAGTAGCGATGCTCAGTCATGTCGTTTAATATCTCCAAACACAAAAGCAGTAAGTCTCTTAGATCTCAGCCTCACAGTCATGCAAGCTCCCAGGGTGTCCATTTCTTTCTGGCCTGACCTTCAACGTCACTTACAATGATCTATAAAGTACAAACGTTATACAAACATGTGAAAAAGATAAACTTAGACATGTACCACCTCACTGCATTCTGTATGAATGAACCATTCACAAGAGTGAAGGAAACAATTTAGACTGAGATTGCTTTGACACTGTTGAATGGATCCATAAACTCAGCTGAGATCTTCCAGATGAGGACAGTGAGAAAGACAAGACACTATTAAACAAGGGTTTGTAAGAATTCCTCCATCCCAAGAGAGTGTAGTTAAGAATTTCTCACATTCGAATCTATAGAACACTATTTATCGTGTGCAGATGGTGCCACCTTCAAAAATCCAGAGGTTGTGGGTGGAACTGTTAAAAGAGCAAAAGAAAACGATGTCGTATGTTCTTCTATATACCACGTGTTTACTGTCGCGGCCATATGATCGATATCCATATCATGTTCCATGTGATTTTTCTTCCAATTTCTCTGGACAAACAAACACATCGTCTGACTCCAAGGATAGAAAAGTCCCTATTTAATCTCATTTAACAGCAGTATTAGTTGTTCATAGATCAACAGAAGAGTTACTTCAACCTGATTGAAGCAATGCTTTGAAACTGGAAGCATTCAATGCAAAAAGCAATAGAAATTCATTTGATGTAATCATTTGAGAAAAAAGTAGGCCACCATTAAATGAAAGAAACAGAAAATTGATGGCAAGTGTGTTTGAAAAGCTAAAATCACCTAGTGCAAAATGCGGCAAGAATATAGGTGAACAGTAGATCAACAAAGTAGTTTGTGCATGCTTTCAAGATGTTCAGTACAAAGCGGACACACTTGTTTATCTCGTGGACATACCTCCGTCGTTAGCAGAAATAAACATAGACGCAACTGAATATTTAGAGCTGCAGTTCATGCAGGGTTCCAACTCCGCTTGTTTGATGTCTGATTTACATACCGGAAAGGCCTGGAGATAACCGATTTCTCGTCCTTACCCAGTAACACTAACCCAACCAGTGGTCGTCGGTTTTGAGTTGGGTATCTGCCTTGGTCAAAAAAGTCTGTCTAAGATGGTCACATTCTCAGAATTGAAGCTATAAGGCATGTAGTGGAAACACTCATTTCCTCTTATCAATAAATTGTATTGATACATGGCAGATTGGTCATTCCAGCTGTCATCTGGCTATGTACCGGTCAGAGAATTGACAGTTTTCAGAGCGAATCTTGTTCACGTTCAACCGCTTCGTAATTGGCTCAACAAAATCGGCATTTCCTAGCACATTTTATCAGTATACATACTTTTCCACAAACATAAATCATTCATATTTCGGTTTGCAAAAAATGACAAAATTGAGTTTCTATATTCAATATAGTTATCAACTTTAACTCCAATCCACAAGCGTCGTAGTGGTTAAATCGCTGAGATCATAGATTTCGATTCGCGTGGTCCTGTGTGTGAACCGTACGTGTCCACTACTCCTTTAGCCTTCATTCGGTTAGCGGTCGGTCGGTTTATCATTCTCGTTTTAGCAAATTTATTTTCAAATCAAATAGCACTCACATTAAAGCTTTACAACTGCTCCACTGCATACAGTGAAGTGCAATGTTTCTAGTCAATTATACTACTTACTATTTGTGAGTACGTAAATGAAACGGAAATAATCAAACAAAACGTCAATTCCAGGTTCTCGTTGAAATTTTTGGAATTTAAAGGGTTCAGTTTAGTGGGAACGCTAATTAGCTTATTAGTTTGGCTACAACTGGCTCAACTATGACGTAAATAGATTGCCTGATTAAAGTATCAATCGGAGGAACCGAAAATCGTGTTGTCGGATATCCCACTGAAACCGGCGTTGACCCGACTCCGGTTTTGGATGCAAGCCCAACGCAAATCCGACGTTTATCCGACGAGATCCGACGTCGGTGTGTTGACTTGGAAACGTTCCGCAGCAGGGTAACCACACGACGACTCACACTCCACACTCACACGAAGCTCAGGTGCGCAAAACTGAAAGCCAATATGTGATCAATACTAACATTGCTGCAGCTGACTTTAACAATCGTTCACGTACCTTTACTCTGCTGTATAGAAGAAAACAAACAATCAGCCAACACGAATCAAATTCACACCGGAAATAATGGACATTAGCGAGTTTATATATTCTGAGCACACAAGGCTACGTCTTTAACATCTGATACGCAAACCAACAGATGCCGTACAAGTATTGATCCATTTTTAACAAGGGTAAGGAGTGGAATAGAGGATAATAATAATAATAATAATAATATATTTTTCAATGAATAAGAACACGCAACAGGAGTTAGATCATCGGATAACAGCAATAAAAATGTTGGAAGAAGCAGATAATTACGGCGTGCCTGATTCTACATTCGGCACATGAATAGTACTTAATCAAACTGACTAATCAATAGTCGCAACCGCAAGGTCGATATCCATCACTCATTCTATGTTAGCCCCTATGTCACTTTTACATTCGGACGGTCACAATACTTTATGTCATCAGTTACCAGTGTTTTCATCTGCACGACCGGACACATCAATTGTTCCGATGATTTCACCATGGTAGACTTTTAGATTTCTTGAGTTCCACTAGAGTTCCATCTAAGTGAACCAGTAAAATTTGATTGTTTGGCTGTATTGTCACTGTTCAATCGGCGAATGTTCTACCAAAGTCTCTGACTGATCAAATGCTCCTATCCGTTTTGGAACGTCGAACGGTTCGATATCGATGCATCGATTCACTACATCAACCGTTAAGTTTCATGCTTTTACTCTTTTTACTCCCAACTCGGGGTTAAAGTTGTGCGTTTCCCGAAAATCTTTTCTCGATGCCTAAGACATCGAAAGTATCAGCGGGTAACATTTCTTTTTTGTTTGATTTGCGCTAATAGTTTTCCATCTCTTTGTTAAAGTTATTGTTTTTAAAATGGCGGAAACTATTTGGTGAACCCCATAGATGCTTTTCTGTATCTGTTTCAATTTTTTCTTTATGCTGTGTGTTTTTGATTTGCTTAGTGAGGATTAAATGTGGCTGTCTTTGTGATTCACCGGATGCTTTTATTACCGTAAAAAAGCGCCTGATGTTTGCGGGTTTTCTTATCATATATGCATTTCTATGGGGTTCCATCAATTCTTCTGATCTGAGTGTGCGTTATAAACATCCCACACAATCACCTATAGTCATCTTACTAACCGTGAATCCGAATCGTTCGTTTTCCAGGGTATTGCGGCGGTAAATAGTCACATCATTGGACGTTTTGACCAACCACTGGGACCGCAATTGAGATTGTACGTCCCGAAACAGTTTCTTATCTCGGGGAATAATCGCATTACCATATGTGAACTTTGCAAAACGACGATGGTCGAACCAACTGTGTCATCTTTGGCACAAACACAGTGGATCATCAAGGACAGTTGAGTACGAAAGCAATTTCTCGGAATATATCGAAGAACCCAGTTGTGGCTTTCGTCAGAAAATATTCAATCTTAATTCGCTCTTATTCTACTACAATCTTCATCAATTGATTTGTTTGCATTCTGTTTTGTTATTCATAGTACCATACAGGGAAGATCCATTCAAATTTCGATTTTGATGTTGAATTCGGTTTTTGCACGGTGTTGTTCAAATGATTATCAGATAGATAGATAAATAGATAGATAGATATATAGATATATAGATATATAGATAGATAGATAGATAGATAGATAGATAGATAGATAGATAGATAGATAGATAGATAGATAGATAGATAGATAGATAGATAGATAGATAGATAGATAGATAGATAGATAGATAGATAGATAGATAGATAGATAGATAGATAGATAGATAGATAGATAGATAGATAGATAGATAGATAGATAGATAGATAGATAGATAGATAGATAGATAGATAGATAGATAGATAGATAGATAGATAGATAGATAGATAGATAGATAGATAGATAGATAGATAGATAGATAGATAGATAGATAGATAGATAGATAGATAGATAGATAGATAGATAGATAGATAGATAGATAGATAGATAGATAGATAGATAGATAGATAGATAGATAGATAGATAGATAGATAGATAGATAGATAGATAGATAGATAGATAGATAGATAGATAGATAGATAGATAGATAGATAGATAGATAGATAGATAGATAGATAGATAGATAGATAGATAGATAGATAGATAGATAGATAGATAGATAGATAGATAGATAGATAGATAGATAGATAGATAGATAGATAGATAGATAGATAGATAGATAGATAGATAGATAGATAGATAGATAGATAGATAGATAGATAGATAGATAGATAGATAGATAGATAGATAGATAGATAGATAGATAGATAGATAGATAGATAGATAGATAGATAGATAGATAGATAGATAGATAGATAGATAGATAGATAGATAGATAGATAGATAGATAGATAGATAGATAGATAGATAGATAGATAGATAGATAGATAGATAGATAGATAGATAGATAGATAGATAGATAGATAGATAGATAGATAGATAGATAGATAGATAGATAGATAGATAGATAGATAGATAGATAGATAGATAGATAGATAGATAGATAGATAGATAGATAGATAGATAGATAGATAGATAGATAGATAGATAGATAGATAGATAGATAGATAGATAGATAGATAGATAGATAGATAGATAGATAGATAGATAGATAGATAGATAGATAGATAGATAGATAGATAGATAGATAGATAGATAGATAGATAGATAGATAGATAGATAGATAGATAGATAGATAGATAGATAGATAGATAGATAGATAGATAGATAGATAGATAGATAGATAGATAGATAGATAGATAGATAGATAGATAGATAGATTGATTGATTGATTGATTGATTGATTGATAGATTGATAGATGATTGATGGATAAGTGGATAGTTGGATTTGCTAAGTCATATCTTTATGACAGGATATCAGTAGACTCCCACCACAAGGTGTTAAAAGAAACCATACTATAACAAGATGAAAATCGTTTGAGAAATAAGACCCGAACGTGTGAAATTGCACTTAAATTTTTCTCTATTTATATGCTACTTACAAACTGCCAATAGACAAGCTATTTACATGTTAATGGGTCCGGTACTCAATATTTGAGTGACGGAACACCGTCAACATCCATCTCGGTTATCTTATGTGGGCCGAATTTTAATCTGTTATGTTTATCTAACCAATAATCGGAAGAGTCTTCAATGATAGTTGGGGATAGTTATTTCAATCCGTTTGCGCAGTTTGAATCAGTAAAACAGTGTTGTATCGGTTTCGTGCACCCGAGAAACATTATCACGAATCACAATTATATTATTTGCTCACTATTTTCCTACCAAAACGAGTAGAGCATCATTGAATAGCGAGCAAGTGTGCTGAAAGGTGTCTCGTATTGTTGACTTCCAGCAAACTCCCCAAAAAAATGAGAAAAGAAAATTTGTGAAGTTATGACACCGGTTTAAGTAATATAGAATTATATTTTCCTCTCTACACGTCTCTATTCTTAAAAACCTGATTTGCTGTAGCAGTTGTATTGGTAATGGA
>JBBHEA010000204.1:22500-29742 GCA_038088235.1 Zacco platypus | reverse complement strand
GTTCTTGGTGATTTTTGACACTTAGTCATTTTTTCAGCAGACTTATTGGTTCTTGGTGATTTTTGACACTTAGTCATTTTTTCAGCAGACTTATTGGTTCTTGGTGATTTTTGACACTTAGTCTCTGGGACTTATTGGTTCTTGGTGATTTTTTGACACTTAGTCATTTTTTCAGCAGACTTATTGGTTCTTGGTGATTTTTGACACTTAGTCATTTTTTCAGCAGACTTATTGGTTCTTGGTGATTTTTGACACTTAGTCTCTGGGACTTATTGGTTCTGGTGATTTTCAACACTTAGTCATTTTTTCAGCAGACTTATTGGTTCTTGGTGATTTTTGACACTTAGTCTCCGGGACTTATTGGTTCTTAGTGATTTTCAACACTTAGTCATTTTTTCAGCAGACTTATTGGTTCTTGGTGATTTTGACAGTCTCGGGACTTATTGGTTCTTGGTGATTTTTGACACTTAGTCTCCGGGACTTATTGGTTCTTAGTGATTTTCAACACTTAGTCATTTTTTCAGCAGACTTATTGGTTCTTGGTGATTTTTGACACTTAGTCTCCGGGACTTATTGGTTCTTGGTGATTTTCAACACTTAGTCATTTTTTCAGCAGACTTATTGGTTCTTGGTGATTTTCAACACTTAGTCTCTGGGACTTATTGGTTCTTGGTGATTTTCAACACTTAGTCATTTTTTCAGCAGACTTATTGGTTCTTGGTGATTTTTGACACTTAGTCATTTTTTCAGCAGACTTATTGGTTCTTGGTGATTTTTGACACTTAGTCATTTTTTCAGCAGACTTATTGGTTCTTGGTGATTTTTGACACTTAGTCATTTTTTCAGCAGACTTATTGGTTCTTGGTGATTTTTGACACTTAGTCTCCGGGACTTATTGGTTCTTAGTGATTTTCAACACTTAGTCATTTTTTCAGCAGACTTATTGGTTCTTGGTGATTTTTGACACTTAGTCTCCGGGACTTATTGGTTCTTGGTGATTTTCAACACTTAGTCATTTTTTCAGCAGACTTATTGGTTCTTGGTGATTTTCAACACTTAGTCTCTGGGACTTATTGGTTCTTGGTGATTTTCAACACTTAGTCATTTTTTCAGCAGACTTATTGGTTCTTGGTGATTTTTGACACAGTCATTTTTTCAGCAGACTTATTGGTTCTTGGTGATTTTTGACACTTAGTCATTTTTTCAGCAGACTTATTGGTTCTTGGTGATTTTTGACACTTAGTCATTTTTTCAGCAGACTTATTGGTTCTTGGTGATTTTTGACACTTAGTCTCTGGGACTTATTGGTTCTTGGTGATTTTCAACACTTAGTCATTTTTTCAGCAGACTTATTGGTTCTTAGTGATTTTCAACACTTAGTCATTTTTTCAGCAGACTTATTGGTTCTTGGTGATTTTTGACACTTAGTCTCTGGGACTTATTGGTTCTTGGTGATTTTCAACACTTAGTCATTTTTTCAGCAGACTTATTGTTTTTTGGTGATTTTCAACACTTAGTCTCTGGGACTTATTGGTTCTTGGTGATTTTCAACACTTAGTCATTTTTTCAGCAGACTTATTGGTTCTTGGTGATTTTCAACACTTAGTCATTTTTTCAGCAGACTTATTGGTTCTTGGTGATTTTTGACACTTAGTCTCTGGGACTTATTGGTTCTTGGTGATTTTCAACACTTAGTCATTTTTTCAGCAGACTTATTGTTTTTTGGTGATTTTCAACACTTAGTCTCTGGGACTTATTGGTTCTTGGTGATTTTAATACTTTGCACGTAAAGTCACGAAACTCGGCTCTCCCGCCGCCCAGAGACCCAGGGCCGGTCTCGTTCGAACCGGGGTAACTGCCTCGATGTACCCTGAAAATTTCACGCCGTTTCGCCCTGCCTTCGCGGAGCAATTCGCCAAAAACCATCGGGCGCTTCACAAAATGGCGGGAGCCCGAGAGGCTCCGTTTTCGGCAGACTTTCGCTCATAACTCGGGAACCCAAAGACCCAGAGCGCTCAAACTCGGGTGAAATGCTCCTCTCCCGGCCCTTGCCCGAACACATCCTTCCCGGGCCTCGGGGAGCACCCCCCCCGGATCGCGGATCGCGGGGGTCCCGATCTTCCGTGGCCTCTAGCGCCCGAATCCCGCCTCCCGGACCGAGTGCCCGGGCCCGTTGGAAAGGCCCCGGCCCACTCTCTCCGGGGACGCACGCCCCAGCCCTCCAGACCCCGCCGTTCCCGAGATATAAGCCAAAAAGGTTTACGTTGCGCCGCGTATAACTCGGGACCCCCGGGGGCCCGGACCACGGGGACGGCGCCGTTCGCTGCAGACCCCCGAGACCTTCCACCGACCCGAGATTCAGATTTTTCGCCGCGCCGTTCCCGAGATATAAGCCCCCAACCGTGCCGCCTGGTACGCGGAGGAACTTGGAACACTTTAAAAATCCATATCTCGGGGACCCGTGGAGCTATTCTCCCAGGCCCGGCCTCATTTTAACCGTGCTAACCCCATCTTACTTGGGTATAAATTTGGAGTCATTACACCCTACCTCCGTGGAGATATGAGTCAAAAACCACCGCGCGTCGCAGGTCACCAGCCCCGCGCTGAGGGCTTTAAAAATTCATATCTCGGGGACCCGTGGAGCTATTCTCCCAGGCCAGGGCTCATTTTAACCGTACTAACCCCTTCTTATTAGGGAATAAATTTGGAGTCATTACACCCTACCTCCGTGGAGATATGAGTCAAAACCACCGCGCGTCGCAGGTCACCAGCCCCGCGCTGAGGGCTTTAAAAATTCATATCTCGGGGACCCGTGGAGCTATTCTCCCAGGCCAGGGCTCATTTTAACCGTACTAACCCCTTCTTATTAGGGAATAAATTTGGAGTCATTACACCCTACCTCCGTGGAGATATGAGTCAAAAACCACCGCGCGTCGCAGGTCACCAGCCCCGCGCTGAGGGCTTTAAAAATTCATATCTCGGGGACCCGTGGAGCTATTCTCCCAGGCCAGGGCTCATTTTAAACCGTACTAACCCCACCTTACTTGGGTACAAATATGGAGTCACTACCCCCTACCTCCGGGGAGATATCTGTCAAAAACCACCGCGCGTCGCAGGGCACCAGCCCCGCGCTGAGGGCTTTAAAAATCCATATCTCGGGGACCCATTAGGCAATCCTCCCAGGCCTGGGCTCATTTTAACCGTGCTAACCCCACCTTACTTGGGTACAAATATGGAGTCACTACCCCCTACCTCCGGGGAGATATGAGTCAAAAACCGCCCCGCGTTGCAGGTCACCAGCCCCGCGCTGAGGGCTTTAAAAATCCATATCTCGGGGACCCATTAGGCAATCCTCCCAGGTCTGGGCTCATTTTAACCGTGCTAACCCCACCTTACTTGGGTACAAATATGGAGTCACTACCCCCTACCTCCGGGGAGATATCTGTCAAAAACCACCGCGCGTCGCAGGGCACCAGCCCCGCGCTGAGGGCTTTAAAAAATCCATATCTCGGGGACCCATTAGGCAATCCTCCCAGGTCTGGGCTCATTTTAACCGTGCTAACCCCACCTTACTTGGGTACAAATATGGAGTCACTACCCCCTACCTCCGGGGAGATATCAGTCAAAAACCGCCCCGCGTTGCAGGTCACCAGCCCCGCGCTGAGGGCTTCAAAAATCCATATCTCGGGGACCCGTGGAGCTAGCTTCCCAGGCCCGGGCTCATTTTAACCGTACTAACCCCACCTTACTCGGGTACAAATATGGAGTCCCTACCCCCTACCTCCGTGGAGATATCAGTCAAAAACCACCGGCGCGTCGCAGGTCACCAGCCCCGCGCTGAGGGCTTTAAAAATTCATATCTCGGGGACCCGTGGAGCTAGCTTCCAGGCCCGGGCTCATTTTAACCGTACTAACCCCACCTTACTTGGGTACAAATATGGAGTCACTACCCCCTACCTCCGTGGAGATATGAGTCATAAACCACCGCGCGTCGCAGGTCACCAGCCCCGCGCTGAGGGCTTCAAAAATCCATATCTCGGGGACCCGTGGAGCTAGCCTCCCAGGCCCGGGCTCATTTTAACCGTACTAACCCCACTTTACTTGGGTACAAATATGGAGTCACTACCCCCTACTGCCGTGGAGATATGAGTCATAAACCACCGCGCGTCGCAGGTCACCAGCCCCGCGCTGAGGGCTTCAAAAATCCATATCTCGGGGACCCGTGGAGCTAGCTTCCCAGGCCCGGGCTCATTTTAACCGTACTAACCCCACCTTACTCGGGTACAAATATGGAGTCCCTACCCCCTACCTCCGTGGAGATATCAGTCAAAAACCACCGCGCGTCGCAGGTCACCAGCCCCGCGCTGAGGGCTTTAAAAATTCATATCTCGGGGACCCGTGGAGCTAGCTTCCCAGGCCCGGGCTCATTTTAACCGTACTAACCCCACCTTACTTGGGTACAAATATGGAGTCACTACCCCCTACCTCCGTGGAGATATGAGTCATAAACCACCGCGCGTCGCAGGTCACCAGCCCCGCGCTGAGGGCTTCAAAAATCCATATCTCGGGACCCGGTGGAGCTAGCCTCCCAGGCCCGGGCTCATTTTAACCGTACTAACCCCACTTTACTTGGGTACAAATATGGAGGTCACTACCCCCTACTGCCGTGGAGATATGAGTCATAAACCACCGCGCGTCGCAGGTCACCAGCCCGCGCTGAGGGCTTCAAAAATCCATATCTCGGGGACCCGTGGAGCTAGCTTCCCAGGCCCGGGCTCATTTTAACCGTACTAACCCCTTCTTATTAGGGAATAAATTTGGAGTCCCTACCCCGTACCTCCGTGGAGATAGAAATAAAAAACCACCGCGCGTCGCAGGTCACCAGCCCCGAACTGAGGGCTTTAAAAATCCATATCTCGGGGACCCGTGGAGCTATTCTCCCAGGCCCGGGCTCATTTCAACCGTGCTAACCCCACCTTACTTGGGTACAAATATGGAGTCACTGCCCCCTACCTCCGTGGAGATATCAGTCGAAAACCACCCCGCCTTACAGCTCTCCAGCCCCGCGCTGGGGACTTTAAAAATTCATTTCTCGGGACCCGTGGAGCTATTCTCCCAGGCCAGGGCTCATTTTAACCGTGCTAACCCCACCTTACTTGGGTACAAATATGGAGTCACTGCCCCCTACCTCCGTGAGATATCAGTCGAAAACCACCCCCCCTTACAGCTCTCCAGCCCCGCGCTGGGGACTTTAAAAAATTCATTTCTCGGGGACCCGTGGAGCTATTCTCCCAGGACAGGGCTCATTTTAACCGTGCTAACCCCACCTTACTTGGGTACAAATATGGAGTCACTACCCCCTACCTCCGGGAGATATGAGTCAAAAACCACCGCGCGTCGCAGGTCACCAGCCCCGCGCTGAGGGCTTTAAAAATTCATATCTCGGGGGACCCGTGGAGCTATTCTCCCAGGCCCGGGCTCATTTTAACCGTACTAACCCACCTTACTTGGGTACAAATATGGAGTCCCTACCCCCTACCTCCGTGGAGATATGAGTCAAAAACCACCGCGCGTCGCAGGTCACCAGCCCCGTGCTGCAGACTTTAAAAATCCATATCTCGGGGACCCATTAGGCAATCCTCCCAGGCCTGGGCTCATTTTAACCGTGCTAACCCCACCTTACTTGGGTACAAATATGGAGTCACTACCCCCCTACCTCCGGGGAGATATGAGTCAAAAACCGCCCCGCGTTGCAGGTCACCAGCCCCGCGCTGAGGGCTTTAAAAATTCATATCTCGGGGACCCGTGGAGCTAGCCTCCCAGGCCCGGGCTCATTTTAACCGTACTAACCCCACCTTACTTGGGTACAAATATGGAGTTACTACCCCCTACCTCCGGGGAGATATCTGTCAAAAACCACCGCGCGTCGCAGGTCACCAGCCCCGCGCTGAGGGCTTTAAAAATCCATATCTCGGGGACCCATTAGGCAATCCTCCCAGGCCTGGGCTCATTTTAACCGTGCTAACCCCACCTTACTGGGGTATGAATTTGGAGTCCCTACCCCCTACCTCCGTGGAGATATGAGTCAAAAACCACCGCGCGTCGCAGGTCACCAGCCCCGTGCTGCAGACTTTGAAATTCATATCTCGGGGACCCATTAGGCTATCCACCCAGGCCCGGCTTCATTTCAACCGTGCTAACCCCTTCTTATTCGGGTATAAATTTGGAGTCCCTACCCCCTACCTCCGTGGAGATAGAAATAAAAAACCACCCCGCCTTACAGCTCTCCAGCCCCGCGCTGGGGACTTTAAAAAAATTCATTTCTCGGGGACCCAGAAGGCTATCCACCCAGGCCCGGCTTCATTTCAACCGTCCTTCCCCCCTCTCACACCGGTGTAAATTTGGAGTCCCTACCCCCTACCTCCGTGGAGATAGAAATAAAAAACCACCCCGCCCTTACAGCTCTCCAGCCCCGCGCTGGGGACTTTAAAAAAATTCATTTCTCGGGACCCAGAAGGCTATCCACCCAGGCCCGGCTTCATTTCAACCGTCCTTCCCCCCTCTCACCCCGGTATAAATTTGGAGTCCCTACCCCCTACCTCCGTGGAGATAGAAATAAAAAACCACCCCGCCTTACAGCTCTCCAGCCCCCGCGCTGGGACTTAAAAAAATTCATTTCTCGGGGACCCAGAAGGCTATCCTCCCAGGCCCGGCTTCATTTTAACCGTCCTTCCCCCCTCTCACAACGGTATAAATTTGGAGTCCCTGCCCCCTACCTCCGTGGAGATATCAGTCAAAAACCGCCCGCGTTCCCATGCGCCTTCTCCGGGCAACGCTACCACGGATAACACCCTCCTATGGAGCTATACCATCACCTGTTCACCGTGCGTACCCGGGGAGCCGCGCACTTAAGCCCGGGTTACTGACCCAGCAAGCCCGCGCCTCCAGACGACCGGGGCCACTGGTCACCCAAAATGACAAAAGACCACTGGTCACCCAAATTCAACTTAGGTTTTGGCCGCTCTCTGCCGCCCACGAGCCACCTCAGGGGGAGGCTCTAGGCCGGCTTCCCACCCGCCTGGGAGAACCAGGCCCTCGGGTCGGGGACCCCCTGCCCGTGCACCCTCCGCGCCGGGGGTCCCACACTTAAGCCCGGGTTACTGACTCAGCAGGCCCGCGCCTCCAGACGACCGGGCCACTGGTCACCCAAAATCAAAGCAGACCACTGGTCACCCAAATTCA
>JBBHEA010000204.1:5000-17500 GCA_038088235.1 Zacco platypus | reverse complement strand
CTCGAGAGCGGGGTGGTTTCGCGGCCGCCTGACGCACCCCCCCCGAAGGGGAGAGGAGAGGACTGGCCATGGACGAGAGTTTCGCCACGAAGCGACCCGCCGACTGTGTCCCCCCGGCACCGTCTAACCCCCCGCCTGGCCGGGTGCGAGCGAGGCCCCCACGACGAAGGCCGCCTAACCGGCGGGCAGCGGCCCTCCAGGCGCGGGCGGCGGGCGGCAGAGCCACCGGCAGCCGCGGAGGAGGTCACCCTGACCGCATCGGCGCGACGGCGCGACGCCATCCCCCCGGAGGGGAATACGGAGGCCTCTCCCCGGCCAGGGGAGAGAGAGAGGAGGTAGGGACGGGACGGGTCGCCGGACGGTCTGCACTTAAGAGGACGGAGGGGAGCGGGCCCCCCTGCGAACCTCCAGCCGCGGGTGCTCGCCCGGAGGCGGGCTCCCGATCGATTGCAAAGCGACCCTCAGACAGACGTGGCCCCGGGAGGAACCCGGGGCCGCAAAGTGCGTTCGAAGTGTCGATGATCAATGTGTCCTGCAATTCACATTAGTTCTCGCAGCTGGCTGCGTTCTTCATCGACGCACGAGCCGAGTGATCCACCGCTAAGAGTTGTACTCTTTTTGTTCTGTTTGACAGGGGACTAAACCACGACAGAGAGGTTGGTAAAGAAAATGGGTTTTGCGGCGAGACTCCGGACGGGCGCCAGCGCTCCCCCCGAGAGGGGAGCGGAGGTCATTAAACCCACGGTCCCCTCTCCCCGTAAAGGGGAGAGGAGCCTACGGGTACCCGCCGGGAGGTGACTCTCGACCGCCTCGGTTCACCGAGCGGTTCCTGTCCGGTTCCTACCAAGGGTGGGGCACGCCGGAGCGGCCCCAGGCTCTGGGGAGGTCTGGCCGATTCTCGGGGCCCAGGCCGACCGTTAATGATCCTTCCGCAGGTTCACCTACGGAAACCTTGTTACGACTTTTACTTCCTCTAGATGGTCAAGTTCGATCGTCTTCTCGACAACACCGCCAGGAGCCCGCGAGGAGCCCCGGCGGGGCCGATCCAAGGACCTCACTAAACCACCCAATCGGTAGTAGCGACGGGCGGTGTGTACAAAGGGCAGGGACTTAATCAACGCGAGCTTATGACCCGCGCTTACTGGGAATTCCTCGTTGATGGGAAACAGTTTCAATCCCCAGTCCCAATCACGAGCGGGGTTCAGCGGGTTACCCGCGCCTCTCGGCGCAGGGTAGGCACACGCTGATCCGCCCATTGTGGCGCGCGTGCAGCCCCGGACATCTAAGGGCATCACAGACCTGTTATTGCTCCATCTCGCGTGGCTGAACGCCACTTGTCCCTCTAAGAAGTTGGACGCCGACCGCGCGGGGCCGCGTAACTATTTAGCATGCCGGAATCTCGTTCGTTATCGGAATGAACCAGACAAATCGCTCCACCAACTAAGAACGGCCATGCACCACCACCCACAGAATCGAGAAAGAGCTATCAATCTGTCAATCCTTTCCGTGTCCGGGCCGGGTGAGCTTTCCCGTGTTGAGTCAAATTAAGCCGCAGGCTCCACTCCTGGTGGTGCCCTTCCGTCAATTCCTTTAAGTTTCAGCTTTGCAACCATACTCCCCCCGGAACCCAAAGACTCGTGGTTTCCCGCACGCTGCCCGGCGGGTCATGGGAATAACGCCGCCGGATCGCGGGTCGGCATCGTTTACGGTCGGAACTACGACGGTATCTGATCGTCTTCGAACCTCCGACTTTCGTTCTTGATTAATGAAAACATTCTTGGCAAATGCTTTCGCTCTCGTCCGTCTTGCGCCGGTCCAAGAATTTCACCTCTAGCGGCGCAATACGAATGCCCCCGGCCGTCCCTCTCAATCATGGCCCCGGGTTCCAGAAACCCACAAAATAGAACCGGAGTCCTATTCCATTATTCCTAGCTGCGGTATTCAGCGGCGACGGGTGGCCTGCTTTGAACACTCTAATTTTTTCAAAGTAAACGCTTCGGGCCCCGGACCGGACACCCAGCTAAGGGCATCCGGGGGGCGCCGTGAGGCAGGGTCCGGGACAGGCGGTGGCTCGCCTCGCGGCGGACCGCCAGCCCACTCCCGAGATCCAACTACGAGCTTTTTAACTGCAGCAACTTTAGTATACGCTATTGGAGCTGGAATTACCGCGGCTGCTGGCACCAGACTTGCCCTCCAATGGGTCCTCGCCCATGGGTTTAGGATACGCTCATTCCAATTACAGGGCCTCGAAAGAGACCTGTATTGTTATTTTTCGTCACTACCTCTCCGTGTCGGAAATGGGTAATTTGCGCGCCTGCTGCCTTCCTTGGATGTGGTAGCCGTTTCTCAGGCTCCCTCTCCGGAATCGAACCCTGATTCCCCGTTACCCGTGGTCACCATGGTAGGCGCCGAACGTACCATCGAAAGTTGATAGGGCAGACATTCGAAAGAGTCGTCGCCGCCGCGGAGGGCGCGCGATCGGCCCGAGGTTATCTAGAGTCACCAAAGCGGCCGGGACGGCGAGGGCGGACCCCCGCCGCACCCGCGTGGGTTTTGGCACTGATAAATGCACGCGTCCCCGGCCGGGTCGGCGGCCGGGTCGGCGCTCGTTAGCATGTATTAGCTCTGGAATTGCCACAGTTATCCAAGTGGCTTTGGAGCGATCAAAGGAACCATAACTGATTTAATGAGCCATTCGCAGTTTCACTGTACCGGCCGTGTGCACTTAGACCTGCATGGCTTAATCTTTGAGACAAGCATATGCTACTGGCAGGATCAACCAGGTAGCCGCCACTCTGTCCGGGAGAGGGGGACGGGACGGGCCGGGCCCGGGGGGTCGTTCTGACTTAGAGGCGTTCGGTCAAAACCCCACCCCGCTACCCGAACCCTAACCCGTCTCTCACCCCGGGCTGGGGGACGACTCGAGGGAAAGGGGGGTGGCCGCTGAATCGCGGCCGTCACTGGGGAAAGCGTGCAGAGACGGCGGCGGGGAGGACGAACGAGTCGGGCGGGAGACGTGATAACGGGCCTGGGCCCGAAAACCGCCTCCGAAACCCGCCCGTCCGCCCCGGTCCCGCCGCCGCGACGGACCTCCGAGGCTGACCGGCCGTCTGAGTCTCCCTGGGTCGGAGCGCCCGCGAGGGGCGTCCTCCGAGAAAAATGAAGCGCTTCGCGGGGAGGTGCGCGATGCCCATGGCGGCCGTCTCCGACCGGGCATAAAGGCCTGCCCCCGGCGCTTCTCTCTGTCCCATCGATCAGAAACGCGGCGCGCCCCCCATACCGATGCCTTCTCGCCGGGTCCGAGGAGCGGGCGCGCGCGCCCCCCGGACCACCCGGAGCCTTCGTTCGTTCGCATACAACCGCCACCGGCACCCCCCTCTCAGCGCCGGTGGTGTCTGGGCCGAGGCTCACCCTGCCTCGCTTCGTTTCCTCCGGTTCTTCCCAGACTCAACCTCTCTCCTACAATACCGCGATGGCCAGATTTTGTGGTTTCTGCGCTCACCACCCCCCACCAGGGATGACCCATGCCCAGGACGGGTGACCCCTCTGGGCCTTGGGAAACCGATCACCGCGCTGCTGGTTCTCAGACCAACACCTCAAATTACTCGACTTAGTGCGCGGGACTTATTGGTTCTTGGTGTAGTTTTGACACTTAGTGCGTGGGACTTATTGGTTCTTGGTGTTTTTTTTGACACTTAGTGCGTGGGACTTATTGGTTCTTGGTGATTTTCTGACACTTAGTCATTTTTTCAGCAGACTTATTGGTTCTTGGTGATTTTTGACACTTAGTCATTTTTTCAGCAGACTTATTGGTTCTTGGTGATTTTTGACACTTAGTCTCTGGGACTTATTGGTTCTTGGTGATTTTCAACACTTAGTCATTTTTTCAGCAGACTTATTGGTTCTTGGTGATTTTCAACACTTAGTGCGTGGGACTTATTGGTTCTTGGTGATTTTCAACACTTAGTCATTTTTTCAGCAGACTTATTGGTTCTTGGTGATTTTTGACACTTAGTCATTTTTTCAGCAGACTTATTGGTTCTTGGTGATTTTTGACACTTAGTCATTTTTTCAGCAGACTTATTGGTTCTTGGTGATTTTCAACACTTAGTCATTTTTTCAGCAGACTTATTGGTTCTTGGTGATTTTTGACACTTAGTCATTTTTTCAGCAGACTTATTGGTTCTTGGTGATTTTTGACACTTAGTGCGTGGGACTTATTGGTTCTTGGTGATTTTCAACACTTAGTCATTTTTTCAGCAGACTTATTGGTTCTTGGTGATTTTCAACACTTAGTCATTTTTTCAGCAGACTTATTGGTTCTTGGTGATTTTTGACACTTAGTCATTTTTTCAGCAGACTTATTGGTTCTTGGTGATTTTTGACACTTAGTGCGTGGGACTTATTGGTTCTTGGTGATTTTCAACACTTAGTCATTTTTTCAGCAGACTTATTGGTTCTTGGTGATTTTCGACACTTAGTCTCTGGGACTTATTGGTTCTTGGTGATTTTCAACACTTAGTCATTTTTTCAGCAGACTTATTGGTTCTTGGTGATTTTTGACACTTAGTCTCTGGGACTTATTGGTTCTTGGTGATTTTCGACACTTAGTCATTTTTTCAGCAGACTTATTGGTTCTTGGTGATTTTTGACACTTAGTCTCTGGGACTTATTGGTTCTTGGTGATTTTCGACACTTAGTCATTTTTTCAGCAGACTTATTGGTTCTTGGTGATTTTTGACACTTAGTCTCTGGGACTTATTGGTTCTTGGTGATTTTCAACACTTAGTCTCATTTTTTCAGCAGACTTATTGGTTCTTGGTGATTTTTGACACTTAGTCTCTGGGACTTATTGGTTCTTGGTGATTTTTGACACTTAGTCATTTTTTTCAGCAGACTTATTGGTTCTTGGTGATTTTTGACACTTAGTCTCTGGGACTTATTGGTTCTTGGTGATTTTTGACACTTAGTCATTTTTTCAGCAGACTTATTGGTTCTTGGTGATTTTTGACACTTAGTCTCTGGGACTTATTGGTTCTTGGTGATTTTTGACACTTAGTCATTTTTTCAGCAGACTTATTGGTTCTTGGTGATTTTTGACACTTAGTCTCTGGGACTTATTGGTTCTTGGTGATTTTTGACACTTAGTCTCCGGGACTTATTGGTTCTTATGCTCCATTAATACTTTGCACGTAAAGTCACGAAACTCGGCTCTCCCGCCGCCCAGAGACCCAGGGCCGGTCTCGTTCGAACCGGGGTAACTCCCTCGATGTACCCTGAAAATTTCACGCCGATTCGCCCTGCCTTCGCGGAGCTATTCGCCAAAAACCATCGGGCGCTTCACAAAATGGCGGGCGCCCGAGAGGCTCCGTTTTCGGCAGACTTTCGCTCATAACTCGGGAACCCAAAGACCCAGAGCGCTCAAACTCGGGTGAAATGCTCCTCTCCCGGCCTTGCCCGAACACATCCTTCCCGGGCCTCGGGGAGCACCCCCCCCGGATCGCGGATCGCGGGGGTCCCGATCTTCCGTGGCCTCTAGCGCCCGAGTCCCGCCTCCCCGGACCGAGTGCCCGGGCCCGTTGGAAAGGCCCCGGCCCACTCTCTCCGGGACGCCCGCCCCAGCCCTCCAGACCCCGCCGTTCCCGAGATATAAGCCCAAAAAGGTTTACGTTGCGCTGCGTATAACTCGGGACCCCCTGGGGCCCGGACCACGGGGACGGCGCCGTTCGCTGCAGACCCCCGAGACCTTCCACCGACCCGAGATTCAGAATTTTTCGCCGCGCCGTTCCCGAGATATAAGCCCCCAACCGTACCGCAGACTTATTGGTTCTTGGTGATTTTTGACACTTAGTCTCTGGGACTTATTGGTTCTTGGTGATTTTCAACACTTAGTCATTTTTTCAGCAGACTTATTGGTTCTTGGTGATTTTTGACACTTAGTCATTTTTTCAGCAGACTTATTGGTTCTTGGTGATTTTTGACACTTAGTGCGTGGGACTTATTGGTTCTTGGTGATTTTCAACACTTAGTCATTTTTTCAGCAGACTTATTGGTTCTTGGTGATTTTTGACACTTAGTCTCCGGGACTTATTGGTTCTTGGTGATTTTCAACACTTAGTCTCTGGGACTTATTGGGTTCTTGGTGATTTTCAACACTTAGTCATTTTTTCAGCTGACTTATTGGTTCTTGGTGATTTTTGACACTTAGTCATTTTTTCAGCAGACTTATTGGTTCTTGGTGATTTTTGACACTTAGTCATTTTTTCAGCAGACTTATTGGTTCTTGGTGATTTTGACACTTAGTCTCTGGGACTTATTGGTCTTGGTGATTTTTTGACACTTAGTCATTTTTTCAGCAGACTTATTGGTTCTTGGTGATTTTTGACACTTAGTCATTTTTTCAGCAGACTTATTGGTTCTTGGTGATTTTTGACACTTAGTCTCTGGGACTTATTGGTTCTTGGTGATTTTCAACACTTAGTCATTTTTTCAGCAGACTTATTGGTTCTTGGTGATTTTGACACTTAGTCTCCGGGACTTATTGGTTCTTAGTGATTTTCAACACTTAGTCATTTTTTCAGCAGACTTATTGGTTCTTGGTGATTTTTGACAGTCTCCGGGACTTATTGGTTCTTGGTGATTTTTGACACTTAGTCTCCGGGACTTATTGGTTCTTAGTGATTTTCAACACTTAGTCATTTTTTCAGCAGACTTATTGGTTCTTGGTGATTTTTGACACTTAGTCTCCGGGACTTATTGGTTCTTGGTGATTTTCAACACTTAGTCATTTTTTCAGCAGACTTATTGGTTCTTGGTGATTTTCAACACTTAGTCTCTGGGACTTATTGGTTCTTGGTGATTTTCAACACTTAGTCATTTTTTCAGCAGACTTATTGGTTCTTGGTGATTTTTGACACTTAGTCATTTTTTCAGCAGACTTATTGGTTCTTGGTGATTTTTGACACTTAGTCATTTTTTCAGCAGACTTATTGGTTCTTGGTGATTTTTGACACTTAGTCATTTTTTCAGCAGACTTATTGGTTCTTGGTGATTTTTGACACTTAGTCTCCGGGACTTATTGGTTCTTAGTGATTTTCAACACTTAGTCATTTTTTCAGCAGACTTATTGGTTCTTGGTGATTTTTGACACTTAGTCTCCGGGACTTATTGGTTCTTGGTGATTTTCAACACTTAGTCATTTTTTCAGCAGACTTATTGGTTCTTGGTGATTTTCAACACTTAGTCTCTGGACTTATTGGTTCTGGTGATTTTCAACACTTAGTCATTTTTCAGCAGACTTATTGGTTCTTGGTGATTTTTGACACAGTCATTTTTTCAGCAGACTTATTGGTTCTTGGTGATTTTTGACACTTAGTCATTTTTTCAGCAGACTTATTGGTTCTTGGTGATTTTTGACACTTAGTCATTTTTTCAGCAGACTTATTGGTTCTTGGTGATTTTTGACACTTAGTCTCTGGGACTTATTGGTTCTTGGTGATTTTCAACACTTAGTCATTTTTTCAGCAGACTTATTGGTTCTTAGTGATTTTCAACACTTAGTCATTTTTCAGCAGACTTATTGGTTCTTGGTGATTTTTGACACTTAGTCTCTGGGACTTATTGGTTCTTGGTGATTTTCACACTTAGTCATTTTTTCAGCAGACTTATTGTTTTTTGGTGATTTTCAACACTTAGTCTCTGGGACTTATTGGTTCTTGGTGATTTTCAACACTTAGTCATTTTTTCAGCAGACTTATTGGTTCTTGGTGATTTTCAACACTTAGTCATTTTTCAGCAGACTTATTGGTTCTTGGTGATTTTTGACACTTAGTCTCTGGGACTTATTGGTTCTTGGTGATTTTCAACACTTAGTCATTTTTTCAGCAGACTTATTGTTTTTTGGTGATTTTCAACACTTAGTCTTGGGACTTATTGGTTCTTGGTGATTTTAATACTTTGCACGTAAAGTCACGAAACTCGGCTCTCCCGCCGCCCAGAGACCCAGGGCCGGTCTCGTTCGAACCGGGGTAACTGCCTCGATGTACCCTGAAAATTTCACGCCGTTTCGCCCTGCCTTCGCGGAGCAATTCGCCAAAAACCATCGGGCGCTTCACAAAATGGCGGGAGCCCGAGAGGCTCCGTTTTCGGCAGACTTTCGCTCATAACTCGGGAACCCAAAGACCCAGAGCGCTCAAACTCGGGTGAAATGCTCCTCTCCCGGCCCTTGCCCGAACACATCCTTCCCGGGCCTCGGGGAGCACCCCCCCCGGATCGCGGATCGCGGGGGTCCCGATCTTCCGTGGCCTCTAGCGCCCGAATCCCGCCTCCCCGGACCGAGTGCCCGGGCCCGTTGGAAAGGCCCCGGCCCACTCTCTCCGGGGACGCACGCCCCAGCCCTCCAGACCCCGCCGTTCCCGAGATATAAGCCCAAAAAGGTTTACGTTGCGCCGCGTATAACTCGGGACCCCCGGGGGCCCGGACCACGGGGACGGCGCCGTTCGCTGCAGACCCCCGAGACCTTCCACCGACCCGAGATTCAGAATTTTTCGCCGCGCCGTTCCGAGATATAAGCCCCCAACCGTGCCGCCTGGTACGCGGAGGAACTTGGAACACTTTAAAAATCCATATCTCGGGGACCCGTGGAGCTATTCTCCCAGGCCCGGCCTCATTTTAACCGTGCTAACCCCATCTTACTTGGGTATAAATTTGGAGTCATTACACCCTACCTCCGTGGAGATATGAGTCAAAAACCACCGCGCGTCGCAGGTCACCAGCCCCGCGCTGAGGGCTTTAAAAATTCATATCTCGGGGACCCGTGGAGCTATTCTCCCAGGCCAGGGCTCATTTTAACCGTACTAACCCCTTCTTATTAGGGAATAAATTTGGAGTCATTACACCCTACCTCCGTGGAGATATGAGTCAAAAACCACCGCGCGTCGCAGGTCACCAGCCCCGCGCTGAGGGCTTTAAAATTCATATCTCGGGGACCCGTGGAGCTATTCTCCCAGGCCAGGGCTCATTTTAACCGTACTAACCCCTTCTTATTAGGGAATAAATTTGGAGTCATTACACCCTACCTCCGTGGAGATATGAGTCAAAAACCACCGCGCGTCGCAGGTCACCAGCCCCGCGCTGAGGGCTTTAAAATTCATATCTCGGGGACCCGTGGAGCTATTCTCCCAGGCCAGGGCTCATTTTAACCGTACTAACCCCACCTTACTTGGGTACAAATATGGAGTCACTACCCCCTACCTCCGGGGAGATATCTGTCAAAAACCACCGCGCGTCGCAGGGCACCAGCCCGCGCTGAGGGCTTTAAAAATCCATATCTCGGGGACCCATTAGGCAATCCTCCCAGGCCTGGGCTCATTTTAACCGTGCTAACCCCACCTTACTTGGGTACAAATATGGAGTCACTACCCCCTACCTCCGGGGAGATATGAGTCAAAAACCGCCCCGCGTTGCAGGTCACCAGCCCCGCGCTGAGGGCTTTAAAAATCCATATCTCGGGGACCCATTAGGCAATCCTCCCAGGTCTGGGCTCATTTTAACCGTGCTAACCCACCTTACTTGGGTACAAATATGGAGTCACTACCCCCTACCTCCGGGGAGATATCTGTCAAAAACCACCGCGCGTCGCAGGGCACCAGCCCCGCGCTGAGGGCTTTAAAAATCCATATCTCGGGGACCCATTAGGCAATCCTCCCAGGTCTGGGCTCATTTTAACCGTGCTAACCCCACCTTACTTGGGTACAAATATGGAGTCACTACCCCCTACCTCCGGGGAGATATCAGTCAAAAACCGCCCCGCGTTGCAGGTCACCAGCCCCGCGCTGAGGGCTTCAAAAATCCATATCTCGGGGACCCGTGGAGCTAGCTTCCCAGGCCCGGGCTCATTTTAACCGTACTAACCCCACCTTACTCGGGTACAAATATGGAGTCCCTACCCCCTACCTCCGTGGAGATATCAGTCAAAAACCACCGCGCGTCGCAGGTCACCAGCCCCGCGCTGAGGGCTTTAAAAATTCATATCTCGGGGACCCGTGGAGCTAGCTTCCCAGGCCCGGGCTCATTTTAACCGTACTAACCCCACCTTACTTGGGTACAAATATGGAGTCACTACCCCCTACCTCCGTGGAGATATGAGTCATAAACCACCGCGCGTCGCAGGTCACCAGCCCCGCGCTGAGGGCTTCAAAAATCCATATCTCGGGGACCCGTGGAGCTAGCCTCCAGGCCCGGGCTCATTTTAACCGTACTAACCCCACTTTACTGGGTACAAATATGGAGTCACTACCCCCTACTGCCGTGGAGATATGAGTCATAAACCACCGCGCGTCGCAGGTCACCAGCCCCGCGCTGAGGGCTTCAAAAATCCATATCTCGGGGACCGTGGAGCTAGCTTCCCAGGCCGGGCTCATTTTAACCGTACTAACCCCACCTTACTCGGGTACAAATATGGAGTCCCTACCCCCTACCTCCGTGGAGATATCAGTCAAAAACCACCGCGCGTCGCAGGTCACCAGCCCCGCGCTGAGGGCTTTAAAAATTCATATCTCGGGGACCCGTGGAGCTAGCTTCCCAGGCCCGGGCTCATTTTAACCGTACTAACCCCACCTTACTTGGGTACAAATATGGAGTCACTACCCCCTACCTCCGTGGAGATATGAGTCATAAACCACCGCGCGTCGCAGGTCACCAGCCCCGCGCTGAGGGCTTCAAAAATCCATATCTCGGGGACCCGTGGAGCTAGCCTCCCAGGCCCGGGCTCATTTAACCGTACTAACCCCACTTTACTTGGGTACAAATATGGAGTCACTACCCCCTACTGCCGTGGAGATATGAGTCATAAACCACCGCGCGTCGCAGGTCACCAGCCCCGCGCTGAGGGCTTCAAAAATCCATATCTCGGGGACCCGTGGAGCTAGCTTCCCAGGCCCGGGCTCATTTTAACCGTACTAACCCCTTCTTATTAGGGAATAAATTTGGATAAATTTGGAGTCCCTACCCCGTACCTCCGTGGAGATAGAAATAAAAAACCACCGCGCGTCGCAGGTCACCAGCCCCGAACTGAGGGCTTTAAAAATCCATATCTCGGGGACCCGTGGAGCTATTCTCCCAGGCCCGGGCTCATTTCAACCGTGCTAACCCCACCTTACTTGGGTACAAATATGGAGTCACTGCCCCCTACCTCCGTGGAGATATCAGTCGAAACCACCCCGCCTTACAGCTCTCCAGCCCCGCGCTGGGGACTTTAAAAAATTCATTTCTCGGGGACCCGTGGAGCTATTCTCCCAGGCCAGGGCTCATTTTAACCGTGCTAACCCCACCTTACTTGGGTACAAATATGGAGTCACTGCCCCCTACCTCCGTGGAGATATCAGTCGAAAACCACCCCCCCTTACAGCTCTCCAGCCCCGCGCTGGGGACTTTAAAAAATTCATTTCTCGGGGACCCGTGGAGCTATTCTCCCAGGACAGGGCTCATTTTAACCGTGCTAACCCCACCTTACTTGGGTACAAATATGGAGTCACTACCCCCTACCTCCGGGGAGATATGAGTCAAAAACCACCGCGCGTCGCAGGTCACCAGCCCCGCGCTGAGGGCTTTAAAAATTCATATCTCGGGGACCCGTGGAGCTATTCTCCCAGGCCGGGCTCATTTTAACCGTACTAACCCCACCTTACTTGGGTACAAATATGGAGTCCCTACCCCCTACCTCCGTGGAGATATGAGTCAAAAACCACCGCGCGTCGCAGGTCACCAGCCCCGTGCTGCAGACTTTAAAAATCCATATCTCGGGGACCCATTAGGCAATCCTCCCAGGCCTGGGCTCATTTTAACCGTGCTAACCCCACCTTACTTGGGTACAAATATGGAGTCACTACCCCCTACCTCCGGGGAGATATGAGTCAAAAACCGCCCCGCGTTGCAGGTCACCAGCCCCGCGCTGAGGGCTTTAAAAATTCATATCTCGGGGACCCGTGGAGCTAGCCTCCCAGGCCCGGGCTCATTTTAACCGTACTAACCCCACCTTACTTGGGTACAAATATGGAGTTACTACCCCCTACCTCCGGGGAGATATCTGTCAAAAACCACCGCGCGTCGCAGGTCACCAGCCCCGCGCTGAGGGCTTTAAAAATCCATATCTCGGGGACCCATTAGGCAATCCTCCCAGGCCTGGGCTCATTTTAACCGTGCTAACCCCACCTTACTGGGGTATGAATTTGGAGTCCCTACCCCCTACCTCCGTGGAGATATGAGTCAAAAACCACCGCGCGTCGCAGGTCACCAGCCCCGTGCTGCAGACTTTGAAAATTCATATCTCGGGGACCCATTAGGCTATCCACCCAGGCCCGGCTTCATTTCAACCGTGCTAACCCCTTCTTATTCGGGTATAAATTTGGAGTCCCTACCCCCTACCTCCGTGGAGATAGAAATAAAAAACCACCCCGCCTTACAGCTCTCCAGCCCCGCGCTGGGGACTTTAAAAAAATTCA
>JBBHEA010000203.1:27500-29756 GCA_038088235.1 Zacco platypus | reverse complement strand
GAGTAATTTGAGGTGTTGGTCTGAGAACCAGCAGCGCGGTGATCGGTTTCCCAAGGCCCAGAGGGGTCACCCGTCCTGGGCATGGGTCATCCCTGGTGGGGGGTGGTGAGCGCAGAAACCACAAAATCTGGCCATCGCGGTATTGTAGGAGAGAGGTTGAGTCTGGGAAGAACCGGAGGAAACGAAGCGAGGCAGGGTGAGCCTCGGCCCAGACACCACCGGCGCTGAGAGGGGGTGCCGGTGGCGGTTGTATGCGAACGAACGAAGGCTCCGGGTGGTCCGGGGGGCGCGCGCGCCCGCTCCTCGGACCCGGCGAGAAGGCATCGGTATGGGGGGCGCGCCGCGTTTCTGATCGATGGGACAGAGAGAAGCGCCGGGGGCAGGCCTTTATGCCCGGTCGGAGACGGCCGCCATGGGCATCGCGCACCTCCCCGCGAAGCGCTTCATTTTTCTCGGAGGACGCCCCTCGCGGGCGCTCCGACCCAGGGAGACTCAGACGGCCGGTCAGCCTCGGAGGTCCGTCGCGGCGGCGGGACCGGGGCGGACGGGCGGGTTTCGGAGGCGGTTTTCGGGCCCAGGCCCGTTATCACGTCTCCCGCCCGACTCGTTCGTCCTCCCCGCCGCCGTCTCTGCACGCTTTCCCCAGTGACGGCCGCGATTCAGCGGCCACCCCCCTTTCCCTCGAGTCGTCCCCCAGCCCGGGGTGAGAGACGGGTTAGGGTTCGGGTAGCGGGGTGGGGTTTTGACCGAACGCCTCTAAGTCAGAACGACCCCCCGGGCCCGGCCCGTCCCGTCCCCCTCTCCCGGACAGAGTGGCGGCTACCTGGTTGATCCTGCCAGTAGCATATGCTTGTCTCAAAGATTAAGCCATGCAGGTCTAAGTGCACACGGCCGGTACAGTGAAACTGCGAATGGCTCATTAAATCAGTTATGGTTCCTTTGATCGCTCCAAAGCCACTTGGATAACTGTGGCAATTCCAGAGCTAATACATGCTAACGAGCGCCGACCCGGCCGCCGACCCGGCCGGGGACGCGTGCATTTATCAGTGCCAAAACCCACGCGGGTGCGGCGGGGGTCCGCCCTCGCCGTCCCGGCCGCTTTGGTGACTCTAGATAACCTCGGGCCGATCGCGCGCCCTCCGCGGCGGCGACGACTCTTTCGAATGTCTGCCCTATCAACTTTCGATGGTACGTTCGGCGCCTACCATGGTGACCACGGGTAACGGGGAATCAGGGTTCGATTCCGGAGAGGGAGCCTGAGAAACGGCTACCACATCCAAGGAAGGCAGCAGGCGCGCAAATTACCCATTTCCGACACGGAGAGGTAGTGACGAAAAATAACAATACAGGTCTCTTTCGAGGCCCTGTAATTGGAATGAGCGTATCCTAAACCCATGGGCGAGGACCCATTGGAGGGCAAGTCTGGTGCCAGCAGCCGCGGTAATTCCAGCTCCAATAGCGTATACTAAAGTTGCTGCAGTTAAAAAGCTCGTAGTTGGATCTCGGGAGTGGGCTGGCGGTCCGCCGCGAGGCGAGCCACCGCCTGTCCCGGACCCTGCCTCACGGCGCCCCCCGGATGCCCTTAGCTGGGTGTCCGGTCCGGGGCCCGAAGCGTTTACTTTGAAAAAATTAGAGTGTTCAAAGCAGGCCACCCGTCGCCGCTGAATACCGCAGCTAGGAATAATGGAATAGGACTCCGGTTCTATTTTGTGGGTTTCTGGAACCCGGGGCCATGATTGAGAGGGACGGCCGGGGGCATTCGTATTGCGCCGCTAGAGGTGAAATTCTTGGACCGGCGCAAGACGGACGAGAGCGAAAGCATTTGCCAAGAATGTTTTCATTAATCAAGAACGAAAGTCGGAGGTTCGAAGACGATCAGATACCGTCGTAGTTCCGACCGTAAACGATGCCGACCCGCGATCCGGCGGCGTTATTCCCATGACCCGCCGGGCAGCGTGCGGGAAACCACGAGTCTTTGGGTTCCGGGGGGAGTATGGTTGCAAAGCTGAAACTTAAAGGAATTGACGGAAGGGCACCACCAGGAGTGGAGCCTGCGGCTTAATTTGACTCAACACGGGAAAGCTCACCCGGCCCGGACACGGAAAGGATTGACAGATTGATAGCTCTTTCTCGATTCTGTGGGTGGTGGTGCATGGCCGTTCTTAGTTGGTGGAGCGATTTGTCTGGTTCATTCCGATAACGAACGAGATTCCGGCATGCTAAATAGTTACGCGGCCCCGCGCGGTCGGCGTCCAA
>JBBHEA010000203.1:12500-20000 GCA_038088235.1 Zacco platypus | reverse complement strand
TTTTAAAGCCCTCAGCGCGGGGCTGGAGAGCTGTAAGGCGGGGTGGTTTTCGACTGATATCTCCACGGAGGTAGGGGGCAGTGACTCCATATTTGTACCCAAGTAAGGTGGGGTTAGCACGGTTAAAATGAGCCCTGTCCTGGGAGAATAGCTCCACGGGTCCCCGAGAAATGAATTTTTTAAAGTCCCCAGCGCGGGGCTGGAGAGCTGTAAGGCGGGGTGGTTTTCGACTGATATCTCCACGGAGGTAGGGGGCAGTGACTCCATATTTGTACCCAAGTAAGGTGGGGTTAGTACGGTTAAAATGAGCCCGGGCCTGGGAGAATAGCTCCACGGGTCCCCGAGATATGAATTTTTAAAGCCCTCAGCGCGGGGCTGGTGACCTGCGACGCGGGTCGGTTTTTGACTCATATCTCCACGGAGGTAGGGGGTAGTGACTCCATATTTGTACCCGAGTAAGGTGGGGTTAGCACGGTTAAAATGAGCCCGGGCCTGGGAGAATAGCTCCACGGGTCCCCGAGATATGAATTTTTAAAGCCCTCAGCGCGGGGCTGGTGACCTGCGACGCGGGGCGGTTTTTGACTCATATCTCCACGGAGGTAGGGGGTAGTGACTCCATATTTGTACCCGAGTAAGGTGGGGTTAGCACGGTTAAAATGAGCCCGGGCCTGGGAGAATAGCTCCACGGGTCCCCGAGATATGAATTTTTAAAGCCCTCAGCGCGGGGCTGGTGACCTGCGACGCGCGGTGGTTTTTGACTCATATCTCCACGGAGGTAGGGGGTAGTGACTCCATATTTGTACCCGAGTAAGGTGGGGTTAGCACGGTTAAAATGAGCCCGGGCCTGGGAGAATAGCTCCACGGGTCCCCGAGATATGAATTTTTAAAGCCCTCAGCGCGGGGCTGGTGACCTGCGACGCGCGGTGGTTTTTGACTCATATCTCCACGGAGGTAGGGGGTAGTGACTCCATATTTGTACCCGAGTAAGGTGGGGTTAGCACGGTTAAAATGAGCCCGGGCCTGGGAGAATAGCTCCACGGGTCCCCGAGATATGAATTTTTAAAGCCCTCAGCGCGGGGCTGGTGACCTGCGACGCGCGGTGGTTTTTGACTCATATCTCCACGGAGGTAGGGGGTAGTGACTCCATATTTGTACCCGAGTAAGGTGGGGTTAGCACGGTTAAAATGAGCCCGGGCCTGGGAGAATAGCTCCACGGGTCCCCGAGATATGAATTTTTAAAGCCCTCAGCGCGGGGCTGGTGACCTGCGACGCGCGGTGGTTTTTGACTCATATCTCCACGGAGGTAGGGGGTAGTGACTCCATATTTGTACCCGAGTAAGGTGGGGTTAGCACGGTTAAAATGAGCCCGGGCCTGGGAGAATAGCTCCACGGGTCCCCGAGATATGAATTTTTAAAGCCCTCAGCGCGGGGCTGGTGACCTGCGACGCGCGGTGGTTTTTGACTCATATCTCCACGGAGGTAGGGGGTAGTGACTCCATATTTGTACCCGAGTAAGGTGGGGTTAGCACGGTTAAAATGAGCCCGGGCCTGGGAGAATAGCTCCACGGGTCCCCGAGATATGAATTTTTAAAGCCCTCAGCGCGGGGCTGGTGACCTGCGACGCGCGGTGGTTTTTGACTCATATCTCCACGGAGGTAGGGTGTAATGACTCCAAATTTATTCCCTAATAAGAAGGGGTTAGTACGGTTAAAATGAGCCCTGGCCTGGGAGAATAGCTCCACGGGTCCCCGAGATATGAATTTTTAAAGCCCTCAGCGCGGGGCTGGTGACCTGCGACGCGCGGTGGTTTTTGACTCATATCTCCACGGAGGTAGGGTGTAATGACTCCAAATTTATACCCAAGTAAGATGGGGTTAGCACGGTTAAAATGAGGCCGGGCCTGGGAGAATAGCTCCACGGGTCCCCGAGATATGGATTTTTAAAGTGTTCCAAGTTCCTCCGCGTACCAGGCGGCACGGTTGGGGGCTTATATCTCGGGAACGGCGCGGCGAAAAATTCTGAATCTCGGGTCGGTGGAAGGTCTCGGGGGTCTGCAGCGAACGGCGCCGTCCCCGTGGTCCGGGCCCCCGGGGGTCCCGAGTTATACGCGGCGCAACGTAAACCTTTTTGGGCTTATATCTCGGGAACGGCGGGGTCTGGAGGGCTGGGGCGTGCGTCCCCGGAGAGAGTGGGCCGGGGCCTTTCCAACGGGCCCGGGCACTCGGTCCGGGGAGGCGGGATTCGGGCGCTAGAGGCCACGGAAGATCGGGACCCCCGCGATCCGCGATCCGGGGGGGGTGCTCCCCGAGGCCCGGGAAGGATGTGTTCGGGCAAGGGCCGGGAGAGGAGCATTTCACCCGAGTTTGAGCGCTCTGGGTCTTTGGGTTCCCGAGTTATGAGCGAAAGTCTGCCGAAAACGGAGCCTCTCGGGCTCCCGCCATTTTGTGAAGCGCCCGATGGTTTTTGGCGAATTGCTCCGCGAAGGCAGGGCGAAACGGCGTGAAATTTTCAGGGTACATCGAGGCAGTTACCCCGGTTCGAACGAGACCGGCCCTGGGTCTCTGGGCGGCGGGAGAGCCGAGTTTCGTGACTTTACGTGCAAAGTATTAAAATCACCAAGAACCAATAAGTCCCAGAGACTAAGTGTTGAAAATCACCAAAAAACAATAAGTCTGCTGAAAAAATGACTAAGTGTTGAAAATCACCAAGAACCAATAAGTCCCAGAGACTAAGTGTCAAAAATCACCAAGAACCAATAAGTCTGCTGAAAAAATGACTAAGTGTTGAAAATCACCAAGAACCAATAAGTCTGCTGAAAAAATGACTAAGTGTTGAAAATCACCAAGAACCAATAAGTCCCAGAGACTAAGTGTTGAAAATCACCAAAAAACAATAAGTCTGCTGAAAAAATGACTAAGTGTTGAAAATCACCAAGAACCAATAAGTCCCAGAGACTAAGTGTCAAAAATCACCAAGAACCAATAAGTCTGCTGAAAAAATGACTAAGTGTTGAAAATCACTAAGAACCAATAAGTCTGCTGAAAAAATGACTAAGTGTTGAAAATCACCAAGAACCAATAAGTCCCAGAGACTAAGTGTCAAAAATCACCAAGAACCAATAAGTCTGCTGAAAAAATGACTAAGTGTCAAAAATCACCAAGAACCAATAAGTCTGCTGAAAAAATGACTAAGTGTCAAAAATCACCAAGAACCAATAAGTCTGCTGAAAAAATGACTGTGTCAAAAATCACCAAGAACCAATAAGTCTGCTGAAAAAATGACTAAGTGTTGAAAATCACCAAGAACCAATAAGTCCCAGAGACTAAGTGTTGAAAATCACCAAGAACCAATAAGTCTGCTGAAAAAATGACTAAGTGTTGAAAATCACCAAGAACCAATAAGTCCCGGAGACTAAGTGTCAAAAATCACCAAGAACCAATAAGTCTGCTGAAAAAATGACTAAGTGTTGAAAATCACTAAGAACCAATAAGTCCCGGAGACTAAGTGTCAAAAATCACCAAGAACCAATAAGTCTGCTGAAAAAATGACTAAGTGTCAAAAATCACCAAGAACCAATAAGTCTGCTGAAAAAATGACTAAGTGTCAAAAATCACCAAGAACCAATAAGTCTGCTGAAAAAATGACTAAGTGTCAAAAATCACCAAGAACCAATAAGTCTGCTGAAAAAATGACTAAGTGTTGAAAATCACCAAGAACCAATAAGTCCCAGAGACTAAGTGTTGAAAATCACCAAGAACCAATAAGTCTGCTGAAAAAATGACTAAGTGTTGAAAATCACCAAGAACCAATAAGTCCCGGAGACTAAGTGTCAAAAATCACCAAGAACCAATAAGTCTGCTGAAAAAATGACTAAGTGTTGAAAATCACTAAGAACCAATAAGTCCCGGAGACTAAGTGTCAAAAATCACCAAGAACCAATAAGTCCCGGAGACTGTCAAAAATCACCAAGAACCAATAAGTCTGCTGAAAAAATGACTAAGTGTTGAAAATCACTAAGAACCAATAAGTCCCGGAGACTAAGTGTCAAAAATCACCAAGAACCAATAAGTCCCGGAGACTGTCAAAAATCACCAAGAACCAATAAGTCTGCTGAAAAAATGACTAAGTGTTGAAAATCACCAAGAACCAATAAGTCCCAGAGACTAAGTGTCAAAAATCACCAAGAACCAATAAGTCTGCTGAAAAAATGACTAAGTGTTGAAAATCACCAAGAACCAATAAGTCCCAGAGACTAAGTGTCAAAAATCACCAAGAACCAATAAGTCTGCTGAAAAAATGACTAAGTGTCAAAAATCACCAAGAACCAATAAGTCTGCTGAAAAAATGACTAAGTGTCAAAAAATCACCAAGAACCAATAAGTCCCAGAGACTAAGTGTCAAAAATCACCAAGAACCAATAAGTCTGCTGAAAAAATGACTAAGTGTCAAAAATCACCAAGAACCAATAAGTCTGCTGAAAAAATGACTAAGTGTCAAAAATCACCAAGAACCAATAAGTCAGCTGAAAAAATGACTAAGTGTTGAAAATCACCAAGAACCAATAAGTCCCAGAGACTAAGTGTTGAAAATCACCAAGAACCAATAAGTCCCGGAGACTAAGTGTCAAAAATCACCAAGAACCAATAAGTCTGCTGAAAAAATGACTAAGTGTTGAAAATCACCAAGAACCAATAAGTCCCACGCACTAAGTGTCAAAAATCACCAAGAACCAATAAGTCTGCTGAAAAAATGACTAAGTGTCAAAAATCACCAAGAACCAATAAGTCTGCTGAAAAAATGACTAAGTGTTGAAAATCACCAAGAACCAATAAGTCCCAGAGACTAAGTGTCAAAAATCACCAAGAACCAATAAGTCTGCGGTACGGTTGGGGGCTTATATCTCGGGAACGGCGCGGCGAAAAATTCTGAATCTCGGGTCGGTGGAAGGTCTCGGGGGTCTGCAGCGAACGGCGCCGTCCCCGTGGTCCGGGCCCCAGGGGGTCCCGAGTTATACGCAGCGCAACGTAAACCTTTTTGGGCTTATATCTCGGGAACGGCGGGGTCTGGAGGGCTGGGGCGGGCGTCCCCGGAGAGAGTGGGCCGGGGCCTTTCCAACGGGCCCGGGCACTCGGTCCGGGGAGGCGGGACTCGGGCGCTAGAGGCCACGGAAGATCGGGACCCCCGCGATCCGCGATCCGGGGGGGGTGCTCCCCGAGGCCCGGGAAGGATGTGTTCGGGCAAGGGCCGGGAGAGGAGCATTTCACCCGAGTTTGAGCGCTCTGGGTCTTTGGGTTCCCGAGTTATGAGCGAAAGTCTGCCGAAAACGGAGCCTCTCGGGCGCCCGCCATTTTGTGAAGCGCCCGATGGTTTTTGGCGAATAGCTCCGCGAAGGCAGGGCGAATCGGCGTGAAATTTTCAGGGTACATCGAGGGAGTTACCCCGGTTCGAACGAGACCGGCCCTGGGTCTCTGGGCGGCGGGAGAGCCGAGTTTCGTGACTTTACGTGCAAAGTATTAATGGAGCATAAGAACCAATAAGTCCCGGAGACTAAGTGTCAAAAATCACCAAGAACCAATAAGTCCCAGAGACTAAGTGTCAAAAATCACCAAGAACCAATAAGTCTGCTGAAAAAATGACTAAGTGTCAAAAATCACCAAGAACCAATAAGTCCCAGAGACTAAGTGTCAAAAATCACCAAGAACCAATAAGTCTGCTGAAAAAATGACTAAGTGTCAAAAATCACCAAGAACCAATAAGTCCCAGAGACTAAGTGTCAAAAATCACCAAGAACCAATAAGTCTGCTGAAAAAAATGACTAAGTGTCAAAAATCACCAAGAACCAATAAGTCCCAGAGACTAAGTGTCAAAAATCACCAAGAACCAATAAGTCTGCTGAAAAAATGACTAAGTGTTGAAAATCACCAAGAACCAATAAGTCCCAGAGACTAAGTGTCAAAAATCACCAAGAACCAATAAGTCTGCTGAAAAAATGACTAAGTGTCGAAAATCACCAAGAACCAATAAGTCCCAGAGACTAAGTGTCAAAAATCACCAAGAACCAATAAGTCTGCTGAAAAAATGACTAAGTGTCGAAAATCACCAAGAACCAATAAGTCCCAGAGACTAAGTGTCAAAAATCACCAAGAACCAATAAGTCTGCTGAAAAAATGACTAAGTGTTGAAAATCACCAAGAACCAATAAGTCCCAGAGACTAAGTGTCGAAAATCACCAAGAACCAATAAGTCTGCTGAAAAAATGACTAAGTGTTGAAAATCACCAAGAACCAATAAGTCCCACGCACTAAGTGTCAAAAATCACCAAGAACCAATAAGTCTGCTGAAAAAATGACTAAGTGTCAAAAATCACCAAGAACCAATAAGTCTGCTGAAAAAATGACTAAGTGTTGAAAATCACCAAGAACCAATAAGTCTGCTGAAAAAATGACTAAGTGTTGAAAATCACCAAGAACCAATAAGTCCCACGCACTAAGTGTCAAAAATCACCAAGAACCAATAAGTCTGCTGAAAAAATGACTAAGTGTCAAAAATCACCAAGAACCAATAAGTCTGCTGAAAAAATGACTAAGTGTTGAAAATCACCAAGAACCAATAAGTCTGCTGAAAAAATGACTAAGTGTCAAAAATCACCAAGAACCAATAAGTCTGCTGAAAAAATGACTAAGTGTCAAAAATCACCAAGAACCAATAAGTCTGCTGAAAAAATGACTAAGTGTTGAAAATCACCAAGAACCAATAAGTCCCACGCACTAAGTGTTGAAAATCACCAAGAACCAATAAGTCTGCTGAAAAAATGACTAAGTGTTGAAAATCACCAAGAACCAATAAGTCCCAGAGACTAAGTGTCAAAAATCACCAAGAACCAATAAGTCTGCTGAAAAAATGACTAAGTGTCAAAAATCACCAAGAACCAATAAGTCTGCTGAAAAAATGACTAAGTGTCAGAAAATCACCAAGAACCAATAAGTCCCACGCACTAAGTGTCAAAAAAAACACCAAGAACCAATAAGTCCCACGCACTAAGTGTCAAAACTACACCAAGAACCAATAAGTCCCGCGCACTAAGTCGAGTAATTTGAGGTGTTGGTCTGAGAACCAGCAGCGCGGTGATCGGTTTCCCAAGGCCCAGAGGGGTCACCCGTCCTGGGCATGGGTCATCCCTGGTGGGGGGTGGTGAGCGCAGAAACCACAAAATCTGGCCATCGCGGTATTGTAGGAGAGAGGTTGAGTCTGGGAAGAACCGGAGGAAACGAAGCGAGGCAGGGTGAGCCTCGGCCCAGACACCACCGGCGCTGAGAGGGGGTGCCGGTGGCGGTTGTATGCGAACGAACGAAGGCTCCGGGTGGTCCGGGGGGCGCGCGCGCCCGCTCCTCGGACCCGGCGAGAAGGCATCGGTATGGGGGGCGCGCCGCGTTTCTGATCGATGGGACAGAGAGAAGCGCCGGGGGCAGGCCTTTATGCCCGGTCGGAGACGGCCGCCAT
>JBBHEA010000203.1:0-2500 GCA_038088235.1 Zacco platypus | reverse complement strand
GAGCCCGGGCCTGGGAGAATAGCTCCACGGGTCCCCGAGATATGAATTTTTAAAGCCCTCAGCGCGGGGCTGGTGACCTGCGACGCGCGGTGGTTTTTGACTCATATCTCCACGGAGGTAGGGGGTAGTGACTCCATATTTGTACCCGAGTAAGGTGGGGTTAGCACGGTTAAAATGAGCCCGGGCCTGGGAGAATAGCTCCACGGGTCCCCGAGATATGAATTTTTAAAGCCCTCAGCGCGGGGCTGGTGACCTGCGACGCGCGGTGGTTTTTGACTCATATCTCCACGGAGGTAGGGGGTAGTGACTCCATATTTGTACCCGAGTAAGGTGGGGTTAGCACGGTTAAAATGAGCCCGGGCCTGGGAGAATAGCTCCACGGGTCCCCGAGATATGAATTTTTAAAGCCCTCAGCGCGGGGCTGGTGACCTGCGACGCGCGGTGGTTTTTGACTCATATCTCCACGGAGGTAGGGGGTAGTGACTCCATATTTGTACCCGAGTAAGGTGGGGTTAGCACGGTTAAAATGAGCCCGGGCCTGGGAGAATAGCTCCACGGGTCCCCGAGATATGAATTTTTAAAGCCCTCAGCGCGGGGCTGGTGACCTGCGACGCGCGGTGGTTTTTGACTCATATCTCCACGGAGGTAGGGGGTAGTGACTCCATATTTGTACCCGAGTAAGGTGGGGTTAGCACGGTTAAAATGAGCCCGGGCCTGGGAGAATAGCTCCACGGGTCCCCGAGATATGAATTTTTAAAGCCCTCAGCGCGGGGCTGGTGACCTGCGACGCGCGGTGGTTTTTGACTCATATCTCCACGGAGGTAGGGGGTAGTGACTCCATATTTGTACCCGAGTAAGGTGGGGTTAGCACGGTTAAAATGAGCCCGGGCCTGGGAGAATAGCTCCACGGGTCCCCGAGATATGAATTTTTAAAGCCCTCAGCGCGGGGCTGGTGACCTGCGACGCGCGGTGGTTTTTGACTCATATCTCCACGGAGGTAGGGTGTAATGACTCCAAATTTATTCCCTAATAAGAAGGGGTTAGTACGGTTAAAATGAGCCCTGGCCTGGGAGAATAGCTCCACGGGTCCCCGAGATATGAATTTTTAAAGCCCTCAGCGCGGGGCTGGTGACCTGCGACGCGCGGTGGTTTTTGACTCATATCTCCACGGAGGTAGGGTGTAATGACTCCAAATTTATACCCAAGTAAGATGGGGTTAGCACGGTTAAATGAGGCCGGGCCTGGGAGAATAGCTCCACGGGTCCCCGAGATATGGATTTTTAAAGTGTTCCAAGTTCCTCCGCGTACCAGGCGGCACGGTTGGGGGCTTATATCTCGGGAACGGCGCGGCGAAAAATTCTGAATCTCGGGTCGGTGGAAGGTCTCGGGGGTCTGCAGCGAACGGCGCCGTCCCCGTGGTCCGGGCCCCCGGGGGTCCCGAGTTATACGCGGCGCAACGTAAACCTTTTTGGGCTTATATCTCGGGAACGGCGGGGTCTGGAGGGCTGGGGCGTGCGTCCCCGGAGAGAGTGGGCCGGGGCCTTTCCAACGGGCCCGGGCACTCGGTCCGGGGAGGCGGGATTCGGGCGCTAGAGGCCACGGAAGATCGGGACCCCCGCGATCCGCGATCCGGGGGGGGTGCTCCCCGAGGCCCGGGAAGGATGTGTTCGGGCAAGGGCCGGGAGAGGAGCATTTCACCCGAGTTTGAGCGCTCTGGGTCTTTGGGTTCCCGAGTTATGAGCGAAAGTCTGCCGAAAACGGAGCCTCTCGGGCTCCCGCCATTTTGTGAAGCGCCCGATGGTTTTTGGCGAATTGCTCCGCGAAGGCAGGGCGAAACGGCGTGAAATTTTCAGGGTACATCGAGGCAGTTACCCCGGTTCGAACGAGACCGGCCCTGGGTCTCTGGGCGGCGGGAGAGCCGAGTTTCGTGACTTTACGTGCAAAGTATTAAAATCACCAAGAACCAATAAGTCCCAGAGACTAAGTGTTGAAAATCACCAAAAAACAATAAGTCTGCTGAAAAAATGACTAAGTGTTGAAAATCACCAAGAACCAATAAGTCCCAGAGACTAAGTGTCAAAAATCACCAAGAACCAATAAGTCTGCTGAAAAAATGACTAAGTGTTGAAAATCACCAAGAACCAATAAGTCTGCTGAAAAAATGACTAAGTGTTGAAAATCACCAAGAACCAATAAGTCCCAGAGACTAAGTGTTGAAAATCACCAAAAAACAATAAGTCTGCTGAAAAAATGACTAAGTGTTGAAAATCACCAAGAACCAATAAGTCCCAGAGACTAAGTGTCAAAAATCACCAAGAACCAATAAGTCTGCTGAAAAAATGACTAAGTGTTGAAAATCACTAAGAACCAATAAGTCTGCTGAAAAAATGACTAAGTGTTGAAAATCACCAAGAACCAATAAGTCCCAGAGACTAAGTGTCAAAAATCACCAAGAACCAATAAGTCTGCTGAAAAAATGACTAAGTGTCAAAAATCACCA
>JBBHEA010000202.1:25000-29855 GCA_038088235.1 Zacco platypus | reverse complement strand
ATGACTAAGTGTCAAAAATCACTAAGAACCAATAAGTCTGCTGAAAAAATGACTAAGTGTTGAAAATCACCAAGAACCAATAAGTCCCAGAGACTAAGTGTTGAAAATCACCAAGAACCAATAAGTCCCACGCACTAAGTGTCAAAAATCACCAAGAACCAATAAGTCTGCTGAAAAAATGACTAAGTGTTGAAAATCACTAAGAACCAATAAGTCCCAGAGACTAAGTGTCAAAAATCACCAAGAACCAATAAGTCTGCTGAAAAAATGACTAAGTGTTGAAAATCACCAAGAACCAATAAGTCTGCTGAAAAAATGACTAAGTGTCAAAAATCACTAAGAACCAATAAGTCCCAGAGACTAAGTGTCAAAAATCACCAAGAACCAATAAGTCTGCTGAAAAAATGACTAAGTGTTGAAAATCACCAAGAACCAATAAGTCCCAGAGACTAAGTGTCAAAAATCACCAAGAACCAATAAGTCTGCTGAAAAAATGACTAAGTGTTGAAAATCACTAAGAACCAATAAGTCCCAGAGACTAAGTGTCAAAAAATCACCAAGAACCAATAAGTCTGCTGAAAAAATGACTAAGTGTTGAAAATCACCAAGAACCAATAAGTCTGCTGAAAAAATGACTAAGTGTTGAAAATCACCAAGAACCAATAAGTCTGCTGAAAAAATGACTGTGTTGAAAATCACCAAGAACCAATAAGTCTGCTGAAAAAATGACTAAGTGTTGAAAATCACCAAGAACCAATAAGTCCCAGAGACTAAGTGTTGAAAATCACCAAGAACCAATAAGTCTGCTGAAAAAATGACTAAGTGTCAAAAATCACCAAGAACCAATAAGTCCCAGAGACTAAGTGTCAAAAATCACCAAGAACCAATAAGTCTGCTGAAAAAATGACTAAGTGTTGAAAATCACCAAGAACCAATAAGTCTGCTGAAAAAATGACTAAGTGTTGAAAATCACCAAGAACCAATAAGTCTGCGGTACGTTTGGGGGCTTATATCTCGGGAACGGCGCGGCGAAAAATTCTGAATCTCGGGTCGGTGGAAGGTCTCGGGGGTCTGCAGCGAACGGCGCCGTCCCCGTGGTCCGGGCCCCAGGGGGTCCCGAGTTATACGCAGCGCAACGTAAACCTTTTTGGGCTTATATCTCGGGAACGGCGGGGTCTGGAGGGCTGGGGCGGGCGTCCCCGGAGAGAGTGGGCCGGGGCCTTTCCAACGGGCCCGGGCACTCGGTCCGGGGAGGCGGGACTCGGGCGCTAGAGGCCACGGAAGATCGGGACCCCCGCGATCCGCGATCCGGGGGGGGTGCTCCCCGAGGCCCGGGAAGGATGTGTTCGGGCAAGGGCCGGGAGAGGAGCATTCCACCCGAGTTTGAGCGCTCTGGGTCTTTGGGTTCCCGAGTTATGAGCGAAAGTCTGCCGAAAAGGGAGCCTCTCGGGCGCCCGCCATTTTGTGAAGCGCCCGATGGTTTTTGGCGAATAGCTCCGCGAAGGCAAGGCGAATCGGCGTGAAATTTTCAGGGTACATCGAGGCAGTTACCCCGGTTCGAACGAGACCGGCCCTGGGTCTCTGGGCGGCGGGAAAGCCGAGTTTCGTGACTTTACGTGCAAAGTATTAATGGAGCATAAGAACCAATAAGTCCCGGAGACTAAGTGTCAAAAATCACCAAGAACCAATAAGTTTGCCGAAAAAATGACTAAGTGTTGAAAATCACCAAGAACCAATAAGTCTGCTGAAAAAATGACTAAGTGTTGAAAATCACCAAGAACCAATAAGTCCCAGAGACTAAGTGTCAAAAATCACCAAGAACCAATAAGTCTGCTGAAAAAATGACTAAGTGTTGAAAATCACCAAGAACCAATAAGTCCCACGCACTAAGTGTCAAAAATCACCAAGAACCAATAAGTCTGCTGAAAAAATGACTAAGTGTCAAAAATCACCAAGAACCAATAAGTCTGCTGAAAAAATGACTAAGTGTTGAAAATCACCAAGAACCAATAAGTCCCACGCACTAAGTGTCAAAAATCACCAAGAACCAATAAGTCTGCTGAAAAAATGACTAAGTGTTGAAAATCACCAAGAACCAATAAGTCCCACGCACTAAGTGTTGAAAATCACCAAGAACCAATAAGTCTGCTGAAAAAATGACTAAGTGTCAAAAATCACCAAGAACCAATAAGTCTGCTGAAAAAATGACTAAGTGTTGAAAATCACCAAGAACCAATAAGTCCCACGCACTAAGTGTCAAAAATCACCAAGAACCAATAAGTCTGCTGAAAAAATGACTAAGTGTTGAAAATCACCAAGAACCAATAAGTCCCACGCACTAAGTGTCAAAAATCACCAAGAACCAATAAGTCTGCTGAAAAAATGACTAAGTGTCAAAAATCACCAAGAACCAATAAGTCTGCTGAAAAAATGACTAAGTGTTGAAAATCACCAAGAACCAATAAGTCCCACGCACTAAGTGTCAAAAATCACCAAGAACCAATAAGTCTGCTGAAAAAATGACTAAGTGTTGAAAATCACCAAGAACCAATAAGTCTGCTGAAAAAATGACTAAGTGTTGAAAATCACCAAGAACCAATAAGTCTGCTGAAAAAATGACTAAGTGTCAGAAAATCACCAAGAACCAATAAGTCCCACGCACTAAGTGTCAAAAAAAACACCAAGAACCAATAAGTCCCACGCACTAAGTGTCAAAACTACACCAAGAACCAATAAGTCCCGCGCACTAAGTCGAGTAATTTGAGGTGTTGGTCTGAGAACCAGCAGCGCGGTGATCGGTTTCCCAAGGCCCAGAGGGGTCACCCGTCCTGGGCATGGGTCATCCCTGGTGGGGGGTGGTGAGCGCAGAAACCACAAAATCTGGCCATCGCGGTATTGTAGGAGAGAGGTTGAGTCTGGGAAGAACCGGAGGAAACGAAGCGAGGCAGGGTGAGCCTCGGCCCAGACACCACCGGCGCTGAGAGGGGGTGCCGGTGGCGGTTGTATGCGAACGAACGAAGGCTCCGGGTGGTCCGGGGGGCGCGCGCGCCCGCTCCTCGGACCCGGCGAGAAGGCATCGGTATGGGGGGCGCGCCGCGTTTCTGATCGATGGGACAGAGAGAAGCGCCGGGGGCAGGCCTTTATGCCCGGCCGGAGACGGCCGCCTTTGGGCATGGCGTACCTCCCCGCGAAGCGCTTTATTTTTCTCGGAGGAAGCCCCTCGCGGGCGCTCCGACCCCGGGAGACTCAGACGGCCGGTCAGCCTCGGAGGTCCGTCGCGGCGGCGGGACCGGGGCGGACGGGCGGGTTTCGGAGGCGGTTTTCGGGCCCAGGCCCGTTATCACGTCTCCCGCCCGACTCGTTCGTCCTCCCCGCCGCCGTCTCTGCACGCTTTCCCCAGTGACGGCCGCGATTCAGCGGCCACCCCCCTTTCCTCGAGTCGTCCCCCAGCCCGGGGTGAGAGACGGGTTAGGGTTCGGGTAGCGGGGTGGGGTTTTGACCGAACGCCTCTAAGTCAGAACGACCCCCCGGGCCCGGCCCGTCCCGTCCCCCTCTCCCGGACAGAGTGGCGGCTACCTGGTTGATCCTGCCAGTAGCATATGCTTGTCTCAAAGATTAAGCCATGCAGGTCTAAGTGCACACGGCCGGTACAGTGAAACTGCGAATGGCTCATTAAATCAGTTATGGTTCCTTTGATCGCTCCAAAGCCACTTGGATAACTGTGGCAATTCCAGAGCTAATACATGCTAACGAGCGCCGACCCGGCCGCCGACCCGGCCGGGGACGCGTGCATTTATCAGTGCCAAAACCCACGCGGGTGCGGCGGGGGTCCGCCCTCGCCGTCCCGGCCGCTTTGGTGACTCTAGATAACCTCGGGCCGATCGCGCGCCCTCCGCGGCGGCGACGACTCTTTCGAATGTCTGCCCTATCAACTTTCGATGGTACGTTCGGCGCCTACCATGGTGACCACGGGTAACGGGGAATCAGGGTTCGATTCCGGAGAGGGAGCCTGAGAAACGGCTACCACATCCAAGGAAGGCAGCAGGCGCGCAAATTACCCATTTCCGACACGGAGAGGTAGTGACGAAAAATAACAATACAGGTCTCTTTCGAGGCCCTGTAATTGGAATGAGCGTATCCTAAACCCATGGGCGAGGACCCATTGGAGGGCAAGTCTGGTGCCAGCAGCCGCGGTAATTCCAGCTCCAATAGCGTATACTAAAGTTGCTGCAGTTAAAAAGCTCGTAGTTGGATCTCGGGAGTGGGCTGGCGGTCCGCCGCGAGGCGAGCCACCGCCTGTCCCGGACCCTGCCTCACGGCGCCCCCCGGATGCCCTTAGCTGGGTGTCCGGTCCGGGGCCCGAAGCGTTTACTTTGAAAAAATTAGAGTGTTCAAAGCAGGCCACCCGTCGCCGCTGAATACCGCAGCTAGGAATAATGGAATAGGACTCCGGTTCTATTTTGTGGGTTTCTGGAACCCGGGGCCATGATTGAGAGGGACGGCCGGGGGCATTCGTATTGCGCCGCTAGAGGTGAAATTCTTGGACCGGCGCAAGACGGACGAGAGCGAAAGCATTTGCCAAGAATGTTTTCATTAATCAAGAACGAAAGTCGGAGGTTCGAAGACGATCAGATACCGTCGTAGTTCCGACCGTAAACGATGCCGACCCGCGATCCGGCGGCGTTATTCCCATGACCCGCCGGGCAGCGTGCGGGAAACCACGAGTCTTTGGGTTCCGGGGGGAGTATGGTTGCAAAGCTGAAACTTAAAGGAATTGACGGAAGGGCACCACCAGGAGTGGAGCCTGCGGCTTAATTTGACTCAACACGGGAAAGCTCACCCGGCCCGGACACGG
>JBBHEA010000202.1:7500-17500 GCA_038088235.1 Zacco platypus | reverse complement strand
ATCTCCACGGAGGTAGGGGGTAGGGACTCCAAATTTATACCGGTGTGAGAGGGGGTTAGCACGGTTGAAATGAAGCCGGGCCTGGGTGGATAGCCTAATGGGTCCCCGAGATATGAATTTTCAAAGTCTGCAGCACGGAGCTGGTGACCTGCGACGCGCGGTGGTTTTTGACTCATATCTCCACGGAGGTAGGGGGTAGGGACTCCAAATTCATACCCAAGTAAGGTGGTGTTAGCACGGTTAAAATGAGCCCAGGCCTGGGAGGATTGCCTAATGGGTCCCCGAGATATGGATTTTTAAAGCCCTCAGCGCGGGGCTGGTGACCTGCGACGCGCGGTGGTTTTTGACAGATATCTCCCCGGAGGTAGGGGGTAGTGACTCCATATTTGTACCCAAGTAAGGTGGGGTTAGTACGGTTAAAATGAGCCCGGGCCTGGGAGGCTAGCTCCACGGGTCCCCGAGATATGAATTTTTAAAGCCCTCAGCGCGGGGCTGGTGACCTGCAACGCGCGGTGGTTTTTGACTCATATCTCCCCGGAGGTAGGGGGTAGTGACTCCATATTTGTACCCAAGTAAGGTGGGGTTAGCACGGTTAAAATGAGCCCTGTCCTGGGAGAATAGCTCCACGGGTCCCCGAGAAATGAATTTTTTAAAGTCCCCAGCGCGGGGCTGGAGAGCTGTAAGGCGGGGTGGTTTTCGACTGATATCTCCACGGAGGTAGGGGGCAGTGACTCCATATTTGTACCCAAGTAAGGTGGGGTTAGTACGGTTAAAATGAGCCCAGACCTGGGAGGATTGCCTAATGGGTCCCCGAGATATGAATTTTTAAAGCCCTCAGCGCGGGGCTGGTGACCTGCAACGCGGGGTGGTTTTTGACTCATATCTCCCCGGAGGTAGGGGGTAGTGACTCCATATTTGTACCCAAGTAAGGTGGGGTTAGCACGGTTAAAATGAGCCCAGGCCTGGGAGGATTGCCTAATGGGTCCCCGAGATATGGATTTTTAAAGCCCTCAGCGCGGGGCTGGTGACCTGCGACGCGCGGTGGTTTTTGACAGATATCTCCTCGGAGGTAGGGGGTAGTGACTCCATATTTGTACCCAAGTAAGGTGGGGTTAGTACGGTTAAAATGAGCCCTGTCCTGGGAGAATAGCTCCACGGGTCCCCGAGAAATGAATTTTTTAAAGTCCCCAGCGCGGGGCTGGAGAGCTGTAAGGCGGGGTGGTTTTCGACTGATATCTCCACGGAGGTAGGGGGCAGTGACTCCATATTTGTACCCAAGTAAGGTGGGGTTAGCACGGTTAAAATGAGCCCTGTCCTGGGAGAATAGCTCCACGGGTCCCCGAGAAATGAATTTTTTAAAGTCCCCAGTGCGGGGCTGGAGAGCTGTAAGGCGGGGTGGTTTTCGACTGATATCTCCACGGAGGTAGGGGGCAGTGACTCCATATTTGTACCCAAGTAAGGTGGGGTTAGCACGGTTAAAATGAGCCCGGGCCTGGGAGAATAGCTCCACGGGTCCCCGAGATATGAATTTTTAAAGCCCTCAGCGCGGGGCTGGTGACCTGCGACGCGCGGTGGTTTTTGACTCATATCTCCACGGAGGTAGGGGGTAGTGACTCCATATTTGTACCCAAGTAAGGTGGGGTTAGTACGGTTAAAATGAGCCCGGGCCTGGGAGAATAGCTCCACGGGTCCCCGAGATATGAATTTTTAAAACCCTCAGCGCGGGGCTGGTGACCTGCGACGCGCGGTGGTTTTTGACTCATATCTCCACGGCGGTAGGGGGTAGTGACTCCAAATTTATACCCAAGTAAGGTGGGGTTAGCACGGTTAAAATGAGCCCGGGCCTGGGAGGCTAGCTCCACGGGTCCCCGAGATATGGATTTTTGAAGCCCTCAGCGCGGGGCTGGTGCCCTGCGACGCGCGGTGGTTTTTGACAGATATCTCCCCGGAGGTAGGGGGTAGTGACTCCATATTTGTACCCAAGTAAGGTGGGGTTAGTACGGTTAAAATGAGCCCGGCCCTGGGAGAATAGCTCCACGGGTCCCCGAGATATGAATTTTTAAAACCCTCAGCGCGGGGCTGGTGACCTGCGACGCGCGGTGGTTTTTGACTCATATCTCCACGGCGGTAGGGGGTAGTGACTCCAAATTTATACCCAAGTAAGGTGGGGTTAGCACGGTTAAAATGAGCCCGGGCCTGGGAGGCTAGCTCCACGGGTCCCCGAGATATGAATTTTTAAAGCCCTCAGCGCGGGGCTGGTGACCTGCGACGCGCGGTGGTTTATGACTCATATCTCCCCGGAGGTAGGGGGTAGTGACTCCATATTTGTACCCAAGTAAGGTGGGGTTAGTACGGTTAAAATGAGCCATGGCCTGGGAGAATAGCTCCACGGGTCCCCGAGATATGAATTTTTAAAGCCCTCAGCGCGGGGCTGGTGACCTGCGACGCGCGGTGGTTTTTGACTCATATCTCCCCGGAGGTAGGGGGTAGTGACTCCACATTTGTACCCAAGTAAGGTGGGGTTAGTACGGTTAAAATGAGCCCTGGCCTGGGAAGCTAGCTCCACGGGTCCCCGAGATATGAATTTTTAAAGCCCTCAGCGCGGGGCTGGTGCCCTGCGACGCGCGGTGGTTTTTGACAGATATCTCCCCGGAGGTAGGGGGTAGTGACTCCATATTTGTACCCAAGTAAGGTGGGGTTAGTACGGTTAAAATGAGCCCTGGCCTGGGAGAATAGCTCCACGGGTCCCCGAGATATGAATTTTTAAAACCCTCATCGCGGGGCTGGTGACCTGCGACGCGCGGTGGTTTTTTATTTCTATCTCCACGGAGGTAGGGGGTAGTGACTCCATATTTGTACCCAAGTAAGGTGGGGTTAGTACGGTTAAAATGAGCCCTGGCCTGGGAGAATAGCTCCACGGGTCCCCGAGATATGAATTTTTAAAACCCTCAGCGCGGGGCTGGTGACCTGCGACGCGCGGTGGTTTATGACTCATATCTCCCCGGAGGTAGGGGGTAGTGACTCCACATTTGTACCCAAGTAAGGTGGGGTTAGTACGGTTAAAATGAGCCCTGGCCTGGGAAGCTAGCTCCACGGGTCCCCGAGATATGAATTTTTAAAGCCCTCAGCGCGGGGCTGGTGCCCTGCGACGCGCGGTGGTTTTTGACAGATATCTCCCCGGAGGTAGGGGGTAGTGACTCCATATTTGTACCCAAGTAAGGTGGGGTTAGTACGGTTAAAATGAGCCCTGGCCTGGGAGAATAGCTCCACGGGTCCCCGAGAAATGAATTTTTTAAAGTCCCCAGCGCGGGGCTAGAGAGCTGTAAGGCGGGGTGGTTTTCGACTGATATCTCCACGGAGGTAGGGGGCAGTGACTCCATATTTGTACCCAAGTAAGGTGGGGTTAGCACGGTTAAAATGAGCCCTGGCCTGGGAGAATAGCTCCACGGGTCCCCGAGATATGAATTTTTAAAACCCTCATCGCGGGGCTGGTGACCTGCGACGCGCGGTGGTTTTTGACTCATATCTCCCCGGAGGTAGGGTGTAATGACTCCAAATTTATACCCAAGTAAGCTGGGGTTAGCACGGTTAAAATGAGGCCGGGCCTGTGAGGATAGCTCCACGGGTCCCCGAGATATGGATTTTTAAAGTGTTCCAAGTTCCTCCGCGTACCAGGCGGCACGGTTGGGGGCTTATATCTCGGGAACGGCGCGGCGAAAAATTCTGAATCTCGGGTCGGTGGAAGGTCTCGGGGGTCTGCAGCGAACGGCACCGTCCCCGTGGTCCGGGCCCCCGGGGGTCCCGAGTTATACGCGGCGCAACGTAAACCTTTTTGGGCTTATATCTCGGGAACGGCGGGGTCTGGAGGGCTGGGGCGGGCGTCCCCGGAGAGAGTGGGCCGGGGCCTTTCCAACGGGCCCGGGCACTCGGTCCGGGGAGGCGGGATTCGGGCGCTAGAGGCCACGGAAGATCGGGACCCCCGCGATCCGCGATCCGGGGGGGGTGCTCCCCGAGGCCCGGGAAGGATGTGTTCGGGCAAGGGCCGGGAGAGGAGCATTTCACCCGAGTTTGAGCGCTCTGGGTCTTTGGGTTCCCGAGTTATGAGCGAAAGTCTGCCGAAAACGGAGCCTCTCGGGCGCCCGCCATTTTGTGAAGCGCCCGATGGTTTTTGGCGAATTGCTCCGCGAAGGCAGGGCGAAACGGCGTGAAATTTTCAGGGTACATCGAGGCAGTTACCCCGGTTCGAACGAGACCGGCCCTGGGTCTCTGGGCGGCGGGAGAGCCGAGTTTCGTGACTTTACGTGCAAAGTATTAAAATCACCAAGAACCAATAAGTCCCAGAGACTAAGTGTTGAAAATCACCAAAAAACAATAAGTCTGCTGAAAAAATGACTAAGTGTTGAAAATCACCAAGAACCAATAAGTCCCACGCACTAAGTGTCAAAAATCACCAAGAACCAATAAGTCTGCTGAAAAAATGACTAAGTGTTGAAAATCACTAAGAACCAATAAGTCCCAGAGACTAAGTGTCAAAAATCACCAAGAACCAATAAGTCTGCTGAAAAAATGACTAAGTGTTGAAAATCACCAAGAACCAATAAGTCCCAGAGACTAAGTGTTGAAAATCACCAAGAACCAATAAGTCTGCTGAAAAAATGACTAAGTGTTGAAAATCACCAAGAACCAATAAGTCTGCTGAAAAAATGACTAAGTGTTGAAAATCACCAAGAACCAATAAGTCCCAGAGACTAAGTGTTGAAAATCACCAAGAACCAATAAGTCTGCTGAAAAAATGACTAAGTGTTGAAAATCACCAAGAACCAATAAGTCCCAGAGACTAAGTGTTGAAAATTACCAAGAACCAATAAGTCTGCTGAAAAAATGACTAAGTGTCAAAAATCACTAAGAACCAATAAGTCTGCTGAAAAAATGACTAAGTGTTGAAAATCACCAAGAACCAATAAGTCCCAGAGACTAAGTGTTGAAAATCACCAAGAACCAATAAGTCCCACGCACTAAGTGTCAAAAATCACCAAGAACCAATAAGTCTGCTGAAAAAATGACTAAGTGTTGAAAATCACTAAGAACCAATAAGTCCCAGAGACTAAGTGTCAAAAATCACCAAGAACCAATAAGTCTGCTGAAAAAATGACTAAGTGTTGAAAATCACCAAGAACCAATAAGTCTGCTGAAAAAATGACTAAGTGTCAAAAATCACTAAGAACCAATAAGTCCCAGAGACTAAGTGTCAAAAATCACCAAGAACCAATAAGTCTGCTGAAAAAATGACTAAGTGTTGAAAATCACCAAGAACCAATAAGTCCCAGAGACTAAGTGTCAAAAATCACCAAGAACCAATAAGTCTGCTGAAAAAATGACTAAGTGTTGAAAATCACTAAGAACCAATAAGTCCCAGAGACTAAGTGTCAAAAAATCACCAAGAACCAATAAGTCTGCTGAAAAAATGACTAAGTGTTGAAAATCACCAAGAACCAATAAGTCTGCTGAAAAAATGACTAAGTGTTGAAAATCACCAAGAACCAATAAGTCTGCTGAAAAAATGACTGTGTTGAAAATCACCAAGAACCAATAAGTCTGCTGAAAAAATGACTAAGTGTTGAAAATCACCAAGAACCAATAAGTCCCAGAGACTAAGTGTTGAAAATCACCAAGAACCAATAAGTCTGCTGAAAAAATGACTAAGTGTCAAAAATCACCAAGAACCAATAAGTCCCAGAGACTAAGTGTCAAAAATCACCAAGAACCAATAAGTCTGCTGAAAAAATGACTAAGTGTTGAAAATCACCAAGAACCAATAAGTCTGCTGAAAAAATGACTAAGTGTTGAAAATCACCAAGAACCAATAAGTCTGCGGTACGTTTGGGGGCTTATATCTCGGGAACGGCGCGGCGAAAAATTCTGAATCTCGGGTCGGTGGAAGGTCTCGGGGGTCTGCAGCGAACGGCGCCGTCCCCGTGGTCCGGGCCCCAGGGGGTCCCGAGTTATACGCAGCGCAACGTAAACCTTTTTGGGCTTATATCTCGGGAACGGCGGGGTCTGGAGGGCTGGGGCGGGCGTCCCCGGAGAGAGTGGGCCGGGGCCTTTCCAACGGGCCCGGGCACTCGGTCCGGGGAGGCGGGACTCGGGCGCTAGAGGCCACGGAAGATCGGGACCCCCGCGATCCGCGATCCGGGGGGGGTGCTCCCCGAGGCCCGGGAAGGATGTGTTCGGGCAAGGGCCGGGAGAGGAGCATTCCACCCGAGTTTGAGCGCTCTGGGTCTTTGGGTTCCCGAGTTATGAGCGAAAGTCTGCCGAAAAGGGAGCCTCTCGGGCGCCCGCCATTTTGTGAAGCGCCCGATGGTTTTTGGCGAATAGCTCCGCGAAGGCAAGGCGAATCGGCGTGAAATTTTCAGGGTACATCGAGGCAGTTACCCCGGTTCGAACGAGACCGGCCCTGGGTCTCTGGGCGGCGGGAGAGCCGAGTTTCGTGACTTTACGTGCAAAGTATTAAAATCACCAAGAACCAATAAGTCCCAGAGACTAAGTGTTGAAAATCACCAAAAAACAATAAGTCTGCTGAAAAAATGACTAAGTGTTGAAAATCACCAAGAACCAATAAGTCCCACGCACTAAGTGTCAAAAATCACCAAGAACCAATAAGTCTGCTGAAAAAATGACTAAGTGTTGAAAATCACTAAGAACCAATAAGTCCCAGAGACTAAGTGTCAAAAATCACCAAGAACCAATAAGTCTGCTGAAAAAATGACTAAGTGTTGAAAATCACCAAGAACCAATAAGTCCCAGAGACTAAGTGTTGAAAATCACCAAGAACCAATAAGTCTGCTGAAAAAATGACTAAGTGTTGAAAATCACCAAGAACCAATAAGTCTGCTGAAAAAATGACTAAGTGTTGAAAATCACCAAGAACCAATAAGTCCCAGAGACTAAGTGTTGAAAATCACCAAGAACCAATAAGTCTGCTGAAAAAATGACTAAGTGTTGAAAATCACCAAGAACCAATAAGTCCCAGAGACTAAGTGTTGAAAATTACCAAGAACCAATAAGTCTGCTGAAAAAATGACTAAGTGTCAAAAATCACTAAGAACCAATAAGTCTGCTGAAAAAATGACTAAGTGTTGAAAATCACCAAGAACCAATAAGTCCCAGAGACTAAGTGTTGAAAATCACCAAGAACCAATAAGTCCCACGCACTAAGTGTCAAAAATCACCAAGAACCAATAAGTCTGCTGAAAAAATGACTAAGTGTTGAAAATCACTAAGAACCAATAAGTCCCAGAGACTAAGTGTCAAAAATCACCAAGAACCAATAAGTCTGCTGAAAAAATGACTAAGTGTTGAAAATCACCAAGAACCAATAAGTCTGCTGAAAAAATGACTAAGTGTCAAAAATCACTAAGAACCAATAAGTCCCAGAGACTAAGTGTCAAAAATCACCAAGAACCAATAAGTCTGCTGAAAAAATGACTAAGTGTTGAAAATCACCAAGAACCAATAAGTCCCAGAGACTAAGTGTCAAAAATCACCAAGAACCAATAAGTCTGCTGAAAAAATGACTAAGTGTTGAAAATCACTAAGAACCAATAAGTCCCAGAGACTAAGTGTCAAAAAATCACCAAGAACCAATAAGTCTGCTGAAAAAATGACTAAGTGTTGAAAATCACCAAGAACCAATAAGTCTGCTGAAAAAATGACTAAGTGTTGAAAATCACCAAGAACCAATAAGTCTGCTGAAAAAATGACTGTGTTGAAAATCACCAAGAACCAATAAGTCTGCTGAAAAAATGACTAAGTGTTGAAAATCACCAAGAACCAATAAGTCCCAGAGACTAAGTGTTGAAAATCACCAAGAACCAATAAGTCTGCTGAAAAAATGACTAAGTGTCAAAAATCACCAAGAACCAATAAGTCCCAGAGACTAAGTGTCAAAAATCACCAAGAACCAATAAGTCTGCTGAAAAAATGACTAAGTGTTGAAAATCACCAAGAACCAATAAGTCTGCTGAAAAAATGACTAAGTGTTGAAAATCACCAAGAACCAATAAGTCTGCGGTACGTTTGGGGGCTTATATCTCGGGAACGGCGCGGCGAAAAATTCTGAATCTCGGGTCGGTGGAAGGTCTCGGGGGTCTGCAGCGAACGGCGCCGTCCCCGTGGTCCGGGCCCCAGGGGGTCCCGAGTTATACGCAGCGCAACGTAAACCTTTTTGGGCTTATATCTCGGGAACGGCGGGGTCTGGAGGGCTGGGGCGGGCGTCCCCGGAGAGAGTGGGCCGGGGCCTTTCCAACGGGCCCGGGCACTCGGTCCGGGGAGGCGGGACTCGGGCGCTAGAGGCCACGGAAGATCGGGACCCCCGCGATCCGCGATCCGGGGGGGGTGCTCCCCGAGGCCCGGGAAGGATGTGTTCGGGCAAGGGCCGGGAGAGGAGCATTCCACCCGAGTTTGAGCGCTCTGGGTCTTTGGGTTCCCGAGTTATGAGCGAAAGTCTGCCGAAAAGGGAGCCTCTCGGGCGCCCGCCATTTTGTGAAGCGCCCGATGGTTTTTGGCGAATAGCTCCGCGAAGGCAAGGCGAATCGGCGTGAAATTTTCAGGGTACATCGAGGCAGTTACCCCGGTTCGAACGAGACCGGCCCTGGGTCTCTGGGCGGCGGGAAAGCCGAGTTTCGTGACTTTACGTGCAAAGTATTAATGGAGCATAAGAACCAATAAGTCCCGGAGACTAAGTGTCAAAAATCACCAAGAACCAATAAGTTTGCCGAAAAAATGACTAAGTGTTGAAAATCACCAAGAACCAATAAGTCTGCTGAAAAAATGACTAAGTGTTGAAAATCACCAAGAACCAATAAGTCCCAGAGACTAAGTGTCAAAAATCACCAAGAACCAATAAGTCTGCTGAAAAAATGACTAAGTGTTGAAAATCACCAAGAACCAATAAGTCCCACGCACTAAGTGTCAAAAATCACCAAGAACCAATAAGTCTGCTGAAAAAATGACTAAGTGTCAAAAATCACCAAGAACCAATAAGTCTGCTGAAAAAATGACTAAGTGTTGAAAATCACCAAGAACCAATAAGTCCCACGCACTAAGTGTCAAAAATCACCAAGAACCAATAAGTCTGCTGAAAAAATGACTAAGTGTTGAAAATCACCAAGAACCAATAAGTCCCACGCACTAAGTGTTGAAAATCACCAAGAACCAATAAGTCTGCTGAAAAAATGACTAAGTGTCAAAAATCACCAAGAACCAATAAGTCTGCTGAAAAAATGACTAAGTGTTGAAAATCACCAAGAACCAATAAGTCCCACGCACTAAGTGTCAAAAATCACCAAGAACCAATAAGTCTGCTGAAAAAATGACTAAGTGTTGAAAATCACCAAGAACCAATAAGTCCCACGCACTAAGTGTCAAAAATCACCAAGAACCAATAAGTCTGCTGAAAAAATGACTAAGTGTCAAAAATCACCAAGAACCAATAAGTCTGCTGAAAAAATGACTAAGTGTTGAAAATCACCAAGAACCAATAAGTCCCACGCACTAAGTGTCAAAAATCACCAAGAACCAATAAGTCTGCTGAAAAAATGACTAAGTGTTGAAAATCACCAAGAACCAATAAGTCTGCTGAAAAAATGACTAAGTGTTGAAAATCACCAAGAACCAATAAGTCTGCTGAAAAAATGACTAAGTGTCAGAAAATCACCAAGAACCAATAAGTCCCACGCACTAAGTGTCAAAAAAAACACCAAGAACCAATAAGTCCCACGCACTAAGTGTCAAAACTACACCAAGAACCAATAAGTCCCGCGCACTAAGTCGAGTAATTTGAGGTGTTGGTCTGAGAACCAGCAGCGCGGTGATCGGTTTCCCAAGGCCCAGAGGGGTCACCCGTCCTGGGCATGGGTCATCCCTGGTGGGGGGTGGTGAGCGCAGAAACCACAAAATCTGGCCATCGCGGTATTGTAGGAGAGAGGTTGAGTCTGGGAAG
>JBBHEA010000201.1:0-29870 GCA_038088235.1 Zacco platypus | reverse complement strand
AATTCAGGTTAGTCAAAACTTATGTGCTGATATATTTTAGCTCTTTATGTTGTGCCATCGTTCGTTGTGCTTTATCATAGATAGTTTTTCACCTGCCATATCTCTTCAATACAAGTCCACCGTGTAACACATACGCAGCACAATGACAGCTACTTAGTCCATTGGTGGTACTCGGATCGGTGCCACAGTGACTTATATATTGTTCGGCACGGTTCGAGTGCACGGTTTTATTGGTGTTTTTATTGATTGATTGATTGATAAATCATTGTTTCACCTAAGTCACCTTGCCCTCGTCGTTACAGCGTCCATTTGATGCCATTGACGGTTCAATGTCTGGTGTACTCTATCTAGGTCTGGGCAACCTGACAATCTCATCGCTTGTGCTATCAAAACAGATGGCCTTCACAACATGCATGAAAACGATGTGTCGGTTGTCGGTTAGTCTGTTAGCCCCAGTAGAATGGTACCTGATTTTGGATAGGTAACGGAGCAATCCTGTGCCCTTTCTACGCTTGAGCTACTTTGCGGTAATTCGAAGTCAAGCGAAGGTTGCTGGCTTCCGTAGCGTGTACAGTATTGTTAATGTCATGTGGTTTACTCGCATTAGTACCGATCGGGTATTGGGCAACAAGGCATTGTATCAGTTGCTCGACCTCCATAGGTGACGGTGGTTGAAGCGTGTGTTGCACATATCCCCGGATGGACGGATATATGCAAATTGAATGGCTTCAGGTTGAAATACCGTCAATCTTTCCAGGCCTAAACAGGAGCACACGAAGTTTGGTGGCCCGGAGGGACTCGAACGTGAGCATTTTTCATTACAAAGCCAACGCCCTAACCACTGGGCCATCGTGTTCCGATGGACTACAACAAAAATCATATCTCCGATATTTCACTATGTTAGTTTTTCAACTTCTCATAACTTATGTGACAGGTATCTACCGAATGTTGATGCTAAGCGGTGAAGGTACCGCTGACCGTTTTTCTTCGCTTTTTATTTTGCCTTTTTATTTTTCCCACTGTTTAGTAATTTCTATTAAGTCACAGTGCCACGAGCCACGAAATTACAAACGTAACTTAACCGGGATACAACATCTTCTACTACAACGCACTGGTTTCCTCCTGTAGTCATTTTTTTACCGAATATTCTTTCGAAAAATGACCTGTTTAGCATTCGTTTTGGATACCGTTTTCGGTTGGTAAGGTCTGGATAAAGTGATCGACATCCATCGGCCAAGATCGTTGTGGCATGTGTTGCGCATGTCGTCAGATAAACTATCTCGGTGTACAATGTTCGCTGAAATGAGCAATGATCGGTTTGGGCTAAGAGAGGTGTGAAAACTATGACCGCTGGACTATACCGTGTAGGTCAGACTGGCAGGATAGGGCCTACAAAACCCGCCCACTTGTGGTTGGAGATGTTAAGCAACATGACTAAGTGTTGTGACCAGCGGCGCCTCTGTATTCATTCCTTTTCTTCTATACAAATATTGTACTTCAAGCGACTGGTAATTGAACTATAATCATATTCGGCTTTCCGGTAGACGGCAGCAAAAACCACAGTACTTACGTGCCAGGTTAGTGGTTCCTATAATAATCTGAAAGTGGTATACTTGAATTTCCTCTTTTTTGCCATTAATTTTCTGTTCTAGATTCCACCAGTCTTGCTTGACCAGAGCGCAAAGTTTGATCATGATCCTTCTCATTTGGCTACCATGGTTACTTGGGACTTGAATGCTGATAACACAAACACCCATACAAAGGCAAGTGTTCTACATCTGTATGATTGCTGAAACAGTGCGTTGCGTATGTTTTCTGGGGGACTATTTCGGTTGTACTGCTTGTTGAGATAGAAGCCGATCGGCGTCGGGTTAGGGGATGTTGGTTCATTACTTGGCAGAAAGATATGATAAAATAGATCAACAGCTATCACACCCTTACGATGCAGGATAATATGCAACCCGCAGGCTGCACGAGGGTTGAGACACAGTCAGGTTGTCGAGATTCAAACAGTAGCACACGAAGTCCAGCGACCCTGTCGGGATTCTAACCTTGGACATTCACATTACGAAGTCAACGCTCGAACCTGTGAACGACCGATAGTTCAGTGGTTAGGAAGGTATAAATACCTTGATCGCTGGACCGAGCTGAGAAGCTATCAACTATATGACTGAAGATGTGTTGAAAATATGGTTAGGCGTTACAGCCGGTGACATTCTTGCATTAACTCTCTCTCTTAACTAATGTACTTATAACGTCTCTGCTAACTAATTTTCTCGCATTTTGTTGTATCTAGTAACCCAAATTATAATCTAGATGTATCAAGTTGACGGTTGTGTGAACTTCAAATAATGAATTTATTTGTATATTACCGACAGTTTGTTGTGATTCCAGTCAGTTGATCCACCTTACTAACTGCCACTGTGACCAGCACCTCTGCAAAAAATTTCAATCCTTATTCTTGAAGATATCTGGCCATAATTCATTCAAGTTCCTTTTCTGTTTTTTTTCGCACTATTTTGGAAAAAAGCCCAATCTTGTGCACATAAAATTTTCATCAATATGATCGTTCAGTTACAATTGCCCGTGAACGCTGTTCAGTGTTTCCGGGTTTTCATTGCAGTGATTCCCCACAACCGAAATAAATCCCCAAATGTTCTCATAGACGAAATGGGACTAGTGTCAGCATTTCTGAGGGCTGAACTCGATAATACTGTGCGCATTTGATATGAAACAACATGGATTCCTCTCGAAACACTGCATGCATTGATGAAACCTTTTGAACTTGTTTGAATGAACCACCCTTGTTAACAAGGTTTACACACTTTCCTCCTACTGGAAGTGATTGGACTAATTATTCACATGTTCATGTATCTTCCTGTTCGTTTCCTTAAGTGGACGAAATACTACAAGTCATCATCTCTTTAGTTTAATTCGTTGTTCACGGTTTCATACCCGTTTCCGTTTGACTCCATGTTCAGATCTACCGTTTGAAACCCCGTGTATACACTGCTCCCGTTGTTCTCACTGCGGCTGCTCATCGTTTTCCTCTGCATCCCGAGTCAGCTGAGGTTTCCGTTGTCGTTCCTGTCAGCTTCGAAACCATCGAAACAGGTCTTGTACTCAGCGCGCTCGTTGGATTCAGTCAACGCTCTCTACTGTCTGCCGGAATATGGGGCTCCACACAGCCCAGTCAACATAATATGCCCGTATTAGTTCCGTTGCGGTTGGGTAAGGTAAACTATTCCGCATATCTATTCGGTTCATGTTATACTAGCAGAACCGATTTCTAGGTAGCCTATTGTTCCATCCAAAGTGAACAGCCAGAATTATTATTATTATTATTGAACACATATACATCTGACATCGGAATCTTGAATACTCTTCCTGAAAAGGTGGTAAATCATGGTGGTCAACTACTTGGTGTTTCCACGTTTTTAACATAACAAGTAGATTTTACAGAGGAAGGGATGCCCTGTAAGAAACCGAAGAAATTATGGGAAAAAAATGATAAAAATCCATGTTTGTTGTGATGAGAAAGCGATTCGGCATCCAAACGTGGGGCCTTGAAGTGGCGAAGCACATAATGCTCCTATAGGTTAGGCAGTTGTAACACCCCAGGCAACAGCGTAAACTGTCTATAGGAGCCTTATGTGATTCACCACTCCAAGCCCCTGGGTTAGAATGCCGGTCTCTTTCACCAAAGCATATACTGATTTGTACCATTTCCATTTGTTTTGGTTTCTTACAGGGGGTCTCTGACTACGGGGCGTCCCTTCCTCTGTCATTTCCACTGGTTGTCTTATTAAAAAACATTAGGTCTCTAAACGCTTCAGCATGGTCGGGAGCGGGCACTAAAATTAACAAGTGAAGCTAACCCGCGTGCCTTATAAAATACTGCCGATGCCCCGGTGTCTTGCATAACCTCTACTGAGGATGTCCTACTCACTGCCTTCTCGTGGCTAGAGATGTTCCCACTAAAGTGAGAGGCCGCGCTATGACGGGGCTGACGATCCGTTTGTTCACCGTCTAGGGAGTTGGCTAAACCCTCATTCCAAACCAACAACGGTGACGAACAGCTCCGGTGGACTAGGTAAATGAGATCCAAGTGGTTCAACAGCCACGAAGGCGGTTCTGTTCGACGGATCGCCCCCTTTCAACTTGCAGTCAGCACTTGGTTGTACAGAGGCTAGAGGTGCACCCTTGAATAAAAAACTGTGCAGCGCTGGGGACGTTGCTCGTGAAAAAACCCACGTTACTCCATTGAAGTTTCGAATTAGGTTTGCTATTCATGCTACGACGTCTTCGGAGGTGATGCATTCTGTATTGGCGTTGTAACCAGAGTGACCAGCTGTGCGGAACTGGTAGTGGATCGTCGAACATGGATGGTAGCGGCTTGGGACCTCATTTGAGCTGACTTATCCTGTCTCAGGAGAAAGTCGACATAAAGTAAAGTAAAGTAAGTAAACTGTCTACCAACGAACCATTCATTTCAGCGTCGATACCGTGTACTGGATTGTACGGTGGTTTCTGCTGCTGCAGGTTTGTTCATCGATTAGTAAGTATTGGGTGATGTGAAATTGGGGGTGATGGTTGAGCGCGAACCAAACTGAACTTGGAGTCTTTTCATAAGGCCACTGTGTTTCTCACTAAACCTGAGTAATTTGACAGCTACCTACGGGTCGCATGGCAGCGTCTTTCGATAAGAAGCGAAACAAGTGAAATCTATAGAAATCCGTTGGATGTAGATTGGGTCGACGTTGATGTGCCGGTTGATAGAGTTAAGTGTTGATTGCCCTTGCCTCCAGAAACGCTGCCTCTTTGTGCTCCCAACCGCGTCTAAGTTGGAAATGTGCCCTTCGTGATTCGAATTCACTGAAGCTAGAGCGAATTGGCCATGCCTTTGGGCGGCGGCTCTGTGCTCTGTGATCTATGTTGATAGTTCCTTGTTTATCTAATGTAGCGTTTTTGCCAGTTGTTTCAGTCGATTTGATAAACTACATTGGTTCTGTCGAGCTCCACCGTTCTTTTGGTTTTGAAATCAACCATCTCTGTCAGTTTGCACTTTTAAAAATTTAGCTGTCCTTTTTTCCTGGTCTTTCCGTTGTGATTATGAGTGTATCATTCGTATGTCATACTAATATATTGCCGGTAATTATGTTGATTAGTTGTAACTACTTAGGAAGTGCTCTGTATGCTTCAGTCGTGTGTGTGAAATCTAACTAAGATTTTATGTTCCCAAACCGGTTTTCCATTGTAACAAACAAATGACTGATATGCGATATATCTTGGTTACTTCCTTTCTTTCCTATTATCTGAGCATCTTAACCAAATTTCATCCAGTTTGTATCATAACAAGCCAATCGTGTCCTCTACAATGAACAACTGCAACATTATATATTGTGTTATGTTCAGAGCTAATTGTCCTTTGCTTCACTTATTTGAACGCAGATGAACGAATCTTCCCCCTACCCACTGGCTTCTCCGTTAGTTGTGTCGCTTTCGCAACCGTCGGACATTTTATATTCGCGTTTCCAGCATCCGGGGTTTTATCTACTGATAACTCTATTCAGTGGTCATCTGTACCGCGTGTCCCTACCCCTGGACCCCAATCTTCTGCGTACTGAACTGCTTTGGTCGGACACAGATGATGGAACTGGATTCCCACATACAGTAGGTGACTGTTAGACTTTGTTTACTACGTATTCTTTACAGTTTATCGTTATTTTCTGCCAGCTATCAAATTCTTTTGGCTTAGGATACCGGGTAGCACGAGGGTCGAGGTTTCTGTCATGTCCTCTAGACAGGGTGTCGGTTGCATAACCGATGGAGGAGGCCACGAGAAAGTGGCAGAGAAATATGGAGGCATCTCCATGCAAATAAAGAGGCCTACGAGACGAGAGTCATAGGTGCTTAGAATAACTGGGGGACGTTGTGTAGTCGTCAGCGTTCATGCATTCACGTTTTTTCAATTCTCAATGCATATTTTCTTTATTTGTCGTTCACACCCACTCCGATAGTTCCTGAACCAGTAGTGTTGGAATCTTTGGCCCAACGGTTACGATGTCGTAGAATATATAAGAAATGATGCGGTGTGCATTCAGTGGTTTTCGATTTGGCAGTCCAGGTCACGAGTTTTAATCAGTGGGTTGGTAGCTTTGCATCAGTTTTATTAACGCATCACTGCGTCATCATTTGGACACCCATATCAATTTTGTTTGTTGCGCTGAAATCATAGTCCACATCTTTTTCTACGCATCACACAGTTCAAGGATATATTCAGGTCGAACTTCGTCGATCTACCCTATCCTACATTTTTCTGTAATTGCATTTCAGGCGCATTGAATAATTTTGTAACATTTAGTAGAGGATTCTCTCTCCACAGCGACGAATTTCATGGTTTCCATTTCTTCATTCAGGCCCTTTCATAGTACTCATTTCTTCTAGCTATTTTTCCAACATAGAACTCAATAGCTGTCACATCCTCACTGGACATACCACCACGTAACCCGATCGTTACCATCGTATACACAATAGTCCCCCTCTTGCAGGTCTAATGCTTTGCGTGATGATTCCTTCGAATCGGTACAAGATCAAGGTTTTAGTATATGTAAATGCCTGTGGTCTGTCCATTCGAATTTCTAGCACGCGGGCATTTTATTGTCCGGTTCTGCATCAAAAACTATCATTTATTCCTCAGGGAGTGCAAAGGTTTGGCTCTCCACCTATCGGGTAGGGACGCAATTGTTCGATATCATGTCCTAATCTGGTATTTTTTTCTATCCCCAAAAGCCTGTTCTTTACCACTGAAGCACTGTTAATCGTTCCTTTGTTACAGTGTAAGCTCGTTGCTTACACACCACCATCGTCGGGATCCCGCCTTGGCTGCCTTCTCCTAGATAATGCCTCGAACCTACGACTAATTGATGTGAGTTCTGCGCATGACCACGGGGTACCGCACAAAGCTGGTCGTTTGGTTTGGGACTATCGTCCTGCTTCTGTTTCACTAGGCTCGCATGAACCAAACGCTGGGCAGCTTACCGAGGTAACCATAGTCCCGGCTGATTCATGTGACAACGATACAGTTAATCCGTGTGACTTCTGGGCTGTTTATCCTGCTCCTGACGGGTATGTTTAATTTGATGATCTCATTACTTCGGCTGTAAAGAATTTTTATTTTCCACCACATCTCTCTCACTCCAACAGTCAGCATTCACACGTGATATTTTGATCTGCTCACACCACAGGCGAGAGGGGGGAAGCACTATTTTATTTCACTTCTATGTCCCTTCCCAGACATTCTGATGTTTAGTGTTTATTTATCAAATTTGCCTAGTGGTAAGTAGTAAAACGTTGTAATTGTTTCAGCTCACTATTTTGTTCAGTATTTTTTTAATAATTTTGCGAAACCGAAACTTTTAGTATTTATTAGTTTTACTAACACTCATTTATGGTTTTTGAATTGTTCTCCTTCGGGCAGGTTCCAATTCCCGATCTACCGCCCAACAGTCTCACGCCACGCCAGCTCACCCTGGGCCGACGTCGTTTCTTATGTTTTGCCATTGCGCATCGTATTTAGTCTGACATCGTTTTTCTTCGTGCATCTAACATAAACGTTGAACTTCTTTTGATATTTATTAATGAAAATAAATAAATCAGATAGGTTGCCCAGGCCGAGACAGAAGCGCACGAAGTCCAGCGACCCAATCGGGATTCGAACACGGGACATTCGCATTACAAGGCCAACGCTCTAATCACTGAACTACTGTGACTTCAAAACTGGAGTGGTTCACATGCATCCAACTTAATTTCCCTATTTTAACCAGTTATCGCAGCGGTAAAAAAACTTCACAGATGTCAAATTCTTCCAACCCGTAAGCCACACAAGGGTTGAGGTACCTTTAAGTTACTCAGGCTTATATAGAGGCACACGATGTTCGATGGCCACGGAGGGACTCCAACCTGCTATTATCACTTGGATCATTGCATCCTTCTGACAGCTAGACATCATACAAGGGCTAGCAGGTACGACAGCTTCTGCAAGCCGAACCACTTGCGGTGAGTATGGTGGAAGTTCACTGTATATCATCGGTCGAAACCACTGCTCTGAAGATTTTCGTACGAGTTACCTGTTACGTGGGGTTGAAGCCGCAGCACATGAAATCAGATCAGACACTCTACACTACCCAGATAGCCACTTAACCGTCCTCTGAAGTGATAGAATCTGGTCTGTAATTGTTTTCTCTAATGCTGAACCGTGCTTCGTTCACCGCTCCTGAATGTTATACACGACACGCATGTCACATGCACACAAATTATGCTAAGAGGATCACCTACTTTTAATGTATTTTATAAATTCTTGGTTTCCCTCCTGGTGCTCTACTTCAGTCGTATCCATGCAGTTGATATTCAATCTGGTCGTTCCGTTCCTCCATTTCCCGTGCAAATCAATCATTTTGAAAATAACACGCTCAATTTCGCTTCTGGCCCTGGAATCCTCTACAAGTCAGCTGATGGTACTGCGTGGCTGGTAGGTTTTCATTGTCGATCTTTTTGTTTTCAAAATCAGCACCGTGGTATTTTGATGCAACGGTCGCATCGCTTTCATTTTCAGCTTTTCTCTGATACCTCGGGCTGCCTCTATTATCTTCACCTGAAACGACCTCGATCAGTAGTGCGCGCCAACCACACATACTGTGCCATGAATTACACAGTCTTTGATCCGACCCATTGGCTATCACCCATTCCATTTCCACAGCAGTATCTACAACAAACCGCAAGACCGCACATCACGCATTCGGATATTCTGGCACTGATTGTGCCGAGTAATGGACGAATAACGGTTCTATCTTCGACAACACAGCCCTCATCCTCAGTGAGAAGTATGTTCTTCGTTAGGTAACCTTTTGACGTAATATAGGGTTGTTTCCGCTGCTGAACACTAACTAAGGATTCACTTCTAGGCATCGAATAACCACATCGTTTTTTTCAGGTAATGGTTTGCAGTCCACATAGCATCCTTAACAACGGCGGTCCATTGGATCGTTTTGTTCGCAATGTAAGGAGCCATGGTGGCTCAGAACTTGTAACATAAATACCCCCGGTTCGAATCTAGGCCGGGCCACTGAACTTCATGTGCTCCTGTCTAGGCCTGGGCAACCTGACAGTATCTCAGCCCTCGTGCAGCCTACGGGTTGCTTGGCAGCATGCATCGTAAGGATTTGTTAGCTGTCTAATAAATAAATAAATTGTATTCACTGTGAAGTCATAGATTAACTACCTTGGGATCGTTTCCAACTCTCGAAGAAGTACGGCCTCTGCTGGTCCGTCGTTGCGACTGAAGGCCATTCAAGTCAAGTCAAATAAGGAGACACGTTATGCACCCTAATTGCTGTGAATAAAAATGATGAAAAATTTTTATAACATAATTAAAACAAAATGTAAAATTGTTCAAACAATCAAATTTCGGAGTTTAGTCAATACGGACTTTTGGGAAAAAGGGAGATGTGCTAAGTAACGTAAACAGAGTTTCGATAGGGAGACGTGCGGGTGTCCAAAAAGCTTGAACTGGGATCGAGTGATGTAGATATAGCTTGAGGAAGATCGTTATGTAACGAGTGTAGGTAGTCCTCTTAGATAATCATTCACAAGCCCGTTAATGCCGAGAGATAACGTTATCGACAAGAACATGTATGGAGACACAGCTGCATTTACAAACGAAGTTTATTAACCTTACAAGCAAAATGTAGTCCTTCAAAAGTTCAAGGAGGATGACTGGAGAGTAATATAGCCAGTGGAGGAGGATGCAGGCACACACAAACTAAAGACCATATTGTAGGGAACATAACATTCTGAGTCGGAGGGCGAAGAATGACAGTTTTTCACTTTGGATAAAACTCCCACGACATGTTCGATCATGTGAGATTGGAAACTATTAACACACCAAAGTACTTAACTGCGAAGAAAAGGGTTATTTTCTGTTGCCAACACAATTGAGTGAAACACTGTTCAAAGAGGGTTCGATGACATTCAACGGGGCTGAGGGAAAAGCGCTTTTCAGCTTTTCAAAGGGTTGAGTGTCGAAACGAAAACCGATAATCTTTGACAGCTTTGTTTGCAGTCTGTCGGGGCACTCTGTGTTGTGAGATTCGCAGCCATGTCATAGTTTGCATACCTGTATCTAATAACATCACACGAAATGGGAGGGTAGTTCAGATACAACGAGCAAAAGAAAGAAGACAGAATAGTTCCTTGAAGAACTCCAGTGTCAACAGCTGTGATAGAGGACGTCCGATTATTCATGCACGTTAACTGTGTTCGGGACGTAAAGTAGTCACGGTTGAGCATAGAAACACTAGGTTGAACTCCTTTCATGGAAAGGAGATCCAGTAATATTGATCTGTCTACACAACCGAAGGCATTTTTGTAGTCCAGAAACACAAGTTTGACGATTTTTCGCTTTTTACCCAAAGATAAAACTACTGGTTGAATCAGATGTGCGTCGGCGTCTAGACTGGGGCGTGACGTTCTGAAGGCGAATTGTCGGGCATCTTCACCAGAATCTTTCGTGGCAACGTGGGAAACGATCAACTTTTCAAAAGCTTCCGGAAGATGCAAGCGATCGGATGGTATTTACCGGGCTCCTTTAGAAACAGGCGTTATCTTGACTGGCCTGCATATGTCAGGAATCTTTCCAGTGCCATATGGACTGATAGGACACTAGCATCTGGATCTGTAGCTTTGTTTATCTTGGTCCCGCGTGACTGTCCATAGAAATCACTGGGTTCAATCGTCGGAGGTACAGCGGCGCTTTTGAATGTAGGTAGAATTCTACTGATCGATGAAATAAAATCAGCGTTTAGTTTATTTACATCAACGTTTTCTTTTTTAATGTTAGAATTGAGGCTACACAGTCTCTTCAACGTTCTCCACAGACTACGGCAGCCTGCATTTCCAAATATGGTTTCAACATACAAGGTGTTCAGACATTTACCCTCAGCCTTAACTAGTGCCCACAGCCGAAATTCCAAGGGCCCGCCTGGTACCATGCAGTTAGTTATTATATGACAATACCTGACTTTTCCCATTAGGCTCGATTATTCAGCTTCCTGTTTGTAGGCTCGCCAAGTGGATCAGTTTTACTGAACAGTAGTACATATCCCTGGCCGCTACCGAGTTTGAACTCGGAGATCTTACATGTGATTCAGGCACATTGATGTTACCCTACCATCCCACGCTGGGTAGCTCAAAGTGTTCACTTGTGAACACACGGAGAAGCTCTCACATAGATGATTTGTCTTTTTCTTTACCGGTCACTTGCGATACAATGGATTAGTCTACTACCTCGAAAACGTCATCTACGAACACCAGAATAAAGTTCGCCCCTGCGGATTAGTGAGGCGATCGGAAATCCAGCTGAAACGCACTGGGAATGTGAGTCTGGCAGGTATACTTCAATGCGCCTGTGAACTTCGAATAGTTCTGTTGATGTTGCCCAAGCACGCTTGGTTCACTTACGTACTTTACTTTATGTCGACTGTCTCCTGAGACAGGATAAGTCGGCTCAAATGAGGTCCCAAACCACTACCGTCCATGTTCGACGATCCGCTACCAGTTTAGCACAGCTGGTCACTGGTTGCTTATCATCATCATCATCATCATCGACAGCAATATATTGGTATAAAATACCAATACTTCACTGCCATACAACCAAGAAAACTTACCTTGTTTATGGAGCCGTGGTTGCTAAGCCAACATAGAATGCGTCACCTCCGAGACGTAGCATGAATAGCAGGTCTGATTCGAAACTTCAATGGAGTAACATGGGATTTTTTACGAACAACGTCCCCAGCGCTGCATGGCTTTTTATTCGAGAGTGCACCTTTAGCCTTTGCACAACCAAATGCAGACTGCAAAGCAACAGTTGAAAGGGGGCGATCCGTCGAACAGAACCACCGTGGCTGTTGAACCACTTAGATCTCATTCACCCAGTCCGCGGGATCTGTTCTTCGTCGTCGCCGTTGTTGGCTTGGAATCAGGGTTTAGCCAACTCCCCTAGACGGTCAACCAATGGACCGTCAGCCCCGTTAGAGCACGGGACACCCGCTTTCGACCTCTCACTTTAGTGGCAACGTCTCCAGCCACGAGAAAGCAGTGATTAGGACTTCCTCAGCAGAGGTTATATAAGATACCAGGTCATTGGGAGTATTTTATAAGGCCCGCAATTCAGCTGCACCTGTTACTTTCAGTGCCCACTCCCGACCATTTTGGGCGTTTAGAAACACTTGGTTAAGCTGAGTTTTGTGTGAGATACTACGTTTTGAAGAATCTGAACTTAGCTGTACTTTGATAAGTCGATGCGTGATCATCTCATGTCCTTACGCACTAGTCTACGGTTTGTAACTTCATCCAGCGGTTTTTTCAAATCATGCGAGTCCGGGTAGTTGTTGCTAAAAATCTCCTCGGGTCTTTGCACGGGTTCACTTATCAAAGTTCGTTTTTTCTGTATTTCAGGGATGAAGTTTCCGCATTACTTAAAGAAGCATGGCCTGGTAAGCCGGCTTTTTATGATCTTTCATAAATAGAATTGAGGTTCTGATCTTCCAATATACCAGGTCATGTTGACTCCATACTTTCAAGTTTTTCACTTTTTCAGTGGTTCTAAGCTCACTGCTTAGGTGCACTCTTTAGCTACTCTGTCTTCGGATCCTTGTGTGTATACGATGTTGTGCCGGTGGATCTTTGGTCCGTCAAATGGTTGCTCAGTTGGAAGTGTTATGTTGCTTCGTTAGCTTAGTTGGCTTGAAGGCAAGACGAATACCATCCTGTCGCTCACCAGACCTTTTAATGTTCACGGCTCCTGAGTCTGGTTGGTAAAAGCCTTCGTGTGTCGAATGAAAAAGCTAACCGTAGGTCTGTTCCAAGTTGGTGACACTAGACTTCTCAGGGATACTGACGATCAGACAGCTTCCACATCCTTGCTATGCAACCCATGGGATTCACGAGGGCTGAGATACTGTCAGGTTGCCCAGACGTAGATAGGAGCACACGCAGTCCAGTGGCCCGGCCGGGACTCGAACCGGGGATGTTCACATTACTAATTCAATGTTCTCACTGCTGAGCCATCGTGCCTCGAGGATAATATTGAACAGTGTGGTAAGGAGTCACAAATTGATTTCCGTGCTCCTCGTTTTCTTCATCAACATAGGACATCAAACACGAGAAAGTTGTTTTTTATTGCACTTATTTCCTTCTCCATTCTGCTGCATTCAAATTCGAGGCCTTCCCTGCGCCAAAATGGCCCAAGAGTTCAAGCTTTCGCCTTATAACCCGATATCGTCATGCTTAGTGACGTCATTCGCTCTTTTTCAGACTCTGCTCAGTCTTGTATCTGATGACAGCGCCCTAGGGAGACCAATGTATGACATGATGAGGCGTAAACGCAATTACCTATTCACTAAGCCGCGTTGTCAGTCATGGTCTGCCAGGATCGAGATCTTGACCTCCTAGTCATCAATGGCTCAGTGACTATTCATTGGAGTTCATGTATCCGAGCCATCACCTTGAATGGAAAGTTCCTCCATCTTCTTTCCGTGTTGCGGAACCGCCATTCTCTATGATTGAGATATAATTTTCAGTACGCCGCTCACTCATTGCTGAACAAAACTGCAACAACAGAAACCTCCGTACATCCAGTACACGACTCCTGGACCGATTTGATTCAGTTTGTGGTTCGAATCGTCGCGTGTAACACGACCACGTCTTCTTGAAGGGATGCGATAGCAATGGAATTTAAAATGTTTTGTATGATCTCCGCCCGGTTGTGAAACAATTTTCTCTTTCATGACCTCTGTTTTTTATTTGTCAGCTCGACGTTTCCTTCATTGACCACCGTGATCATCCTCTGAGCGAAATTCATCTCCACTCCGGACAACAACTTATTCACTATAAAATTCGTGATTGCCCTCCTCCCGCGAACTTCATGGTACAGGTACTTCATTTTAACCTCTGAAACATCGACTATATCTCCACCATTTGCACTGTATTCATTATTTGCTTTTTCCGTTGGCAAAATATTGGACCCCGGTACCTTAACAGTTAGAGGGTTTACTTTATGTCGCGCATGCTTCATGTTCGAGGCTGGTTCTTGCAACAGAGCCCGTTTGCGCTTGTTTCTAAGCCAGTATCTTTGCTGTCTACGCAGCATTTGTAGAGTTTGGTGGGACAACCGAGTCAGCAATATTGAGATCAGACGTAGAGTGCTTGGCAACCACGGTAAATCACTGGACCAAGTATTGAACCTTCAAAGACTGAGGTGGTTGGGGCACGTGTTGCGCATGTCCCCAGATAGACTCCCTAGGCGTGCATTGCTCGCTGAGATTGGTAGTAATTGGCATCGAGTTAAGGGTGGACAGTCTATGACATGGCAGAAAGGTATGAAAACCTTAACTGCTGGACTGAGTCGCATGGGTCGTGTGAGACTACCTGGATGGGGTCCACGAGATCCACCCACCTTGTGGTTAGAAACTTTAGGTGACTTGGCTAAATGCCGCGAACAGTGGCGTTCTTGCATTCATTTTCTTTCTGCTATTTAATTTTTATGTTTTTCTTGACTTTTTACTTCCCGCCTCGAGTCCGATTGGAGATGCTTGGGACGGCAACCAAACCAATGCACTCATGTGCCCGGTTAATGGTTGTTGAACTGAACTGAAACTTTGCAGTTTCTGCTGTTGTAATGCTATTTTCAACACCTTATTAATATTTATCTTCATGGTTGTTCTCGTAATATCCAAAAGCTTAGTAGGATTTCATCGTACAACGTATTCTGAATATTAAACGGAGTGGAAACAAACGAAACTTTATTTAGAAAAAAACATGTAGTGTCCATATTTGGTCAGCCCTCTTCGTCATGTGTTCCTGTTCAAACTTGTGCAACCTGACGGTTTCTCAGCTTTTGTGCGACATGTAAGTTTCTTACGGCAGCATGCATTTTAAAACAGCTATTGAATATGATTGGATTTGAATAGGGGAATCACTTTTTTTAGACTTGTTTTGGGTTAGGGAAACGTGTGGCGTAGTTTGGAATAGCAAAATGAAAAATGTTAGACTGGGAAGAAAGAGAAATGGCCTCGCCTTTTGGAGGGGTGCTAGGGACCCACCTTATGGTTAGAAACTTTAGGTGACATGGCTAGATGCCGCGAACAGTGGCGTTCTTGCATTCATTTTCTTTCTGCTACTTAATTTTTATGTTTTTCTTGGTTTTTTTACTTTCCGCCTCATGTCCGATTGGAGATGCTTGGGACGGCAACCAAACCAATGCATTCATGTGCCTGGTTAATGGTTGTTGAACTGAACTGAACTGGGGAATCACTTTTACGGGTGACGTATCCTTACTCGTGGGTAATGACTTTACTTTCAGGCCATTCGCTGCCTGACTAGCACGTTTCACTGTACAGGAAGGCATCTGTCCGGCACGTCCCACCCTTTTTTCTTCTGCATAGCTTGATTTTCTGTTCTAAGGAATCACGTCTATCAACGGTAATGAAATCCATAGGAATTATTTTCTGTTGCCTAACCTTTGTTCTCTAGTTGTACGAAAGAACACAACTAAAAATGTCAGGTGCGCAAATCACCAGGGGATTACCAACTTTTATAATCCTCCTGTTTAGGTATAACATCACTGAAATGCATTTTATCCTTTCCCTGTTGAACTGGAGCTACTTATCCATACATTTCGATGAACTGCTATAGTACTGAAGGTTAATTTCCAAGGCTTTGCAGATTTGAGAAAATAACAAGGGTCAGCCCTATACATTCACGCATGTCATGTCAGTCCATGGATATTACGTAAATTTGCATCGCCTCGGGACTCCCTTCTTCTAGCTGTTCGCTCTTGATGTGTTCGAACGACTATTAAAACTAGGAAAATCAATCAACTTTTGCCATTATCAAATCGTCTCAGTGTAACGCTCTCGATCGGGTACAGTGCTTCGGGCGTTGGCTCTATAGTGTGAATTTCCGTGGTTCGAATCCCGATCGGGCAACTGAACTTCGTGTGTTCTTAGCTAGACCTGGGCAACCTGACAGTATTTCAGCCCTCGTGCAGCATATGGGTTGAATGGCAGTATGAATTGTAGGGATGTGGAAGCTATCTGATTTTTTTCTCGGTCAGCCTACGGAATCCACGAATGTTCTCTTAATGAGGAACGTGCATTTCATGCAAGCCGGACCTTGCATTAGCTGGGATCGCTGGGTATCTGTCGTGTATTATCGGAGTTCTTTCTTTTAGTTACACCACACAAAATTTACCGTAACCTTACATTCATGTTTATTTTTCTAGCTAAATTGTTGCGTTTTGCGAGTTTGTCACAATGTTTTTCCCGTCACTGACTGCTTTGAATCTTCATCTAGTTACTGAATCCCGTTGTCTCCCGATTTCCGAATGTCGCGTCCTATGTGCACACCCTCTGTCTCGAACAAATGGATCACTTGTCGTGGAACATTTTACGCCTTGTCCCTCGGTGAACTGCCTTTCGTAGCTTGGTTTCATTACACGTTATAGAATTAACCACAGGGAATCTGATACATCCTTTGTACCAATTGGATCCTCAGCAAGAAATCGCCACTTCACTGGTTCTCGAGTTCCATACATTTTGGCGTCAAATTCTTCTAATCTGGACGTATTCACTGTTCCTTTCTGGTGTCTTAGCATTAGGTTTGGCAGCTATCGGCTTAATAGAGATGGGCGAGCACATGCGGTGTAAACACTATCCCCAACCCTACTGCGCTACTCCTTCCGAGTTGCCAATTGAATGTATTTTATTTTTCCTTACTTGCTGTCCCTCCATTGTCACAGTACATAGTTTCTGTTCCACATCTCATTCTCACTGGTGTTGCTCACCGTTGGGTGATTGGAGTGTTCGGTTTTTAGATTTAACCTTTTCTAACCCAACCCAGCCTTTTATCGGGGAAGGCAGCATCGCTGCCTCCGTAAATATGGAAATGCTAGTTGCCGGGCGGAAACACTACTGCCTTCACGTTCCTATCTTAAGCAGCATTACGAACTACCTCCAGACCGCCTCGATCTGTAAGTGCTCAGAGCGAGAGGGCTTGTTGCCTTTCGTCTGACTGCTCTCCTTTGTCCTTTCTGGCATGGTTATAACCGTAGAATTGGCGTTCCTTTCAGTGATGCCAGCAGGGTCATTGCAATGCTGAAGTTTGACCACCACGACAAAGTAGCAGCTATCGGTCAGTTCAACAACCAATAATCAGCCACATGAGTGCAGTGCTTTGGGTTGCTATCACAGTACATAGTTTCTGTTCCACATCTTATTCTCACTGGTGTTGCTCACTACTCCGCTTTTAATTTATGATCTTTTTTACTAAGCAATGGAACCCATGATCGAGAACGTGATCATACCGTTCCACTTCCGAGACTATCCTAGGCTCACCTTCAGAGGAGGCAGAACACAAGCATATTATCTTGAAATTGGCATCACATCTGTTCGATAGCGGGCAAGCGGTACAGCTCGAATCAAGTAAAAGGCTACTTGAGGCGCGATACCTTAACTATTGGTTCTGTAAACTATCCGAAGGTCACACTTTGTACCGATAACTGCCGGTTTAGTACTCCCATAGAACGCGCTCTTATGGTATAGTGACTACTGAGTTCAGCTCAGTTTTAGGCAGTCTGATAGTACTTCATCCCTGGATGTTGTGACGAGCTGATTTACCGAACCCTTTGGAAACTATTCACCTGAAGGTAGCGCGCTAAAGAATGGCAAACTGCAGCTTAGTTATGAGCACCGTCAAAGCGAGTGGAAGGATAAGTGTGTGACACCGTGTTCCCAGCAAGTTTAGATTTGCCGCGAATGCACGCGATCAGAGGAGCATTCTATCCAACTGCAACCAATCTTCACGGTGGAACGATCTTTCCAGATAGTACCAAATGAGGTAGCATCGGGTGAAGGTTCGGGCTTCAGTCGCAAGGCCGGTCCCGCGTGCCATTTTTAGTTTGGAGGTTGGGTGTATACAGTGGATAAGTATCTCGTGAAACGGTTCGTGTATTATAATCTGGATGAAGTTATTCAGCTGTGTACCTTATCAGACGTCAATTTTTTTGTGGAACAACTATACTGGGCAAAACGGTTTGAACATAGGTTCTAGCGTAAACCAGTCAGCTGCCTTTGGAAAGAGTTCTGAGTCCACATCACTCGTTCTTAATTCTAGCACTAGTGCAGTTGAAATCGGACTTAATTCGTATCCGTCTTGATGGTGTAAAGTTGGCACTGGTTTCTCGTCTGTTAACGAGGCTCTAGTGGTGAAACTATTAAGGTTGGTAACAGCCTCCCATAAAGTCCTACATTGCACCTGAAAACAGAAAAGAACAGTTCGGTGCCCTATAGCCAGATGCCAGGGTAGATAAGATGCTCGTCTACCGTTTGAGCCTACTCATCTAGGAGGACGAAAACTGCTGATAACATGCTGTTCACGGTATTCGACCATGGAATCAGAACTGGCTAAACTTTTATGCCGAGTTGGCAGCGGATCGCTGTACATGGATGGTGGCGGTTCGGGACACTGGGAGCCGATTCATCCTATAATAGGAGAAAGTCGTCGTAAAGTAATGCGAGTCATTAAGATACCCCTCGTACTTCTCACAGTATCTGATGCCTTGTGGATCGCACTAAGTAGTGTATAAGCTACAGGAGCATCTTGAAAGATGCCAGATGGTGCTGGGAATATACTTGTGCCTACGATACCGCACGAGCTCCCTTGGTTCATAATAGGCACTTTTGAAGTTAGTCGTCACTTCGCAGTGTGAGGATTACAAGTTCGAATCCCTTTGCAACCACGTAACGTCGTGGGCTTCTCTCTGAACCTAGGTAACCTGACAGTATCTCAGCTCGTGTGTGTGTACTTCACGATATGATATCCGTTGAATTTGATTTGATTTTAAATACGAATGTTATCAATAATTGTCACTGCTAATTGCCATCATTCGGTAGACCGTGAACGTTCTCAATTAGAACACCATCGTAAATTCCTCACTCCATACGGTCGTTATTTTCCCCCAAACAACTATACTTATTTAACCGGGCATGTCGCACTGGTTGGTAACACGTACTAATAATTTCTATTTGCTTTTGTGTCATGCATACATTTAGCTAGTTCGAAAATATTCCAATCAGCTTTGAAACGGCGTACGGTGGTTTCTGCTGCTAAATATTTACTCACCGGTATAATAGGCATTAGACAGGTTATGTGGTGAAGGATACAGCTAGAAGATATTATTATTATTTATTTATTCAAATAAACCAACACGTTCGATCGGTCAACTGTGCTAAGATTTATGTGGCTAATCTTCTCCGAGCTGCCGGTCGATAGATGTCCAAGTCACTCTACCAGTTCTCATCTGGAACGGTCGCATCGTGTTTCTCTTGCCTATGGCAGAACTCGATCAAAACAGCCATGAACCAGTGCGTTGGATGGAAGGTCGTTTCTATTGTCACTGTAGGGAATCTGAGTATGCAAGATGCATTGAAAACAATAAATCAGATGCGTGAACGCCACTAGCTTGATGATAGCCGTTTTAAAATTGTATTTAACCGCTGTTCTGTATGCGTTCGACAGTTTCATTGAGATGAACTGTAATTGCCTATTGGGCTTAGACTACAAATCAGTCTTTTTGTTTCATTCCAATGTCAAATCGGTAAACGTTTGCAGTTCAACGTCAGTGTTACCAAGTCGCAACACGATGAACCGCTCCACATGCCAATTCTAATTTTAAGGGTCGAAAGAAGGGTGTCGGGTGGCATCAACGACTACCGTAGTTTACAAGTGTGAGGCAGAAGTGAGGCTGAATTTTTATTGATTTAAGCGAACGAGGCAAACTCGGGTCGAAATACGAACGAAAGTAAATTCCATTCATGTTGCAGACACGGTATTCCCATGGTAAAGAGTTCGCGGGAGCCATGATGGTGTTGGCTTTGTAATGAGAATGTCCCCGGTTTGAATACCCACCTGGCCGCTGGACTTCGTGTACTCTAGTCTAGACCCAGCAAACTTACTACCTCAGCCGTCTTGTAGCCTGCGAGTTGCATGGTGGCACGCATCATAAGAATGTGACAGTTGTTGTTGCTGAGGTTCGATAAGTTAGGGGTTCACTGCTCTGTACTTGTAGCGGTACTCTCCATATGTTGATAGACTGGTTTCTACTGTATGCGATTTATCGAAAAATGTCGGTGCAGATTGGGTACCCAGCACCTTGTGGTATTGTGTTCGAGGGCGCTGCTCTAGCTTTTCCACAGCTGAGTGCAGATGTTGCAAGGGTTTTCTACCAGAGTTTCCCTTCTAAACGGACAGCCTTAAAAGGCTAACTGGCCCTATCTACCCAGGTATCTGGTTTTAGAACGCCATGGGACGTCATGGAGTAACCTTCAGGCATGTGTGTCATTTTATGAGACTATCATCGACACTGTTGACTCCACCGCCTAACACCCGTCAGCCCACTGGAACCGAGAGTCGCACCACGGTTTATAATATTGCACCGTTTTGAGGTGACGATGCACTGGGCGACGGTGGCTCGCTGTCGGATTACTAGAGTGGACGAGCCTCGTATCCCAATCTTGTAGCCTCACAAGGCCTACGCTGCTCAGTCTAGTCGTCAAGGTTCACATACTTCAAACGCGATACTTGTGACTATCCGTCTCAGTGAGCGCATGCTAACGTAGTCAATCAAGAAGTATAACCAACGCTCTCAACGTATTATTTGAAGGTTGATAGTCCGATCTAGTGCCTCGGACTACATCCTCAAAATGTGACGTTGTGGAAAAACGTCGTCCACCGAAAAGATATCGGGCAATATGAAGCACAGCCTACTATGATTCAAGCTATTCACAACTTTAAACCATTCATCTTGAAGCTGGTTGTTTGTGTGGTTCGGTGCACGTTCACATACGGCTGTACGTATTCCATACTGCAGATTTGCTGATTTTTTCCATCCCGTTTTCTTCGCAGGTTTCTTTGACCTTCTGAAAGTATGACATCCACCGGATAAAGAGCCATTGCAATGGACTTCAAAACCTTAATAAACGATTTGCGAAAAAAGTGCAGCATAAATTCGGGGTCGAAGGACATGATCCTTATTCTAAGTCACAGCAATGCTTGTCATGGATCAGCTCTGTGCGATTTGATCACATACTTTTTAAATCCTGCTCATAGCTCATCTCAGAATTCTACCGGCGAAACTCTCGCGACGCCGAACACCACTCCACTTCAGAAGTGTCTTCTCTTGTGCATCCAGAATTCTCGGCGATTCTACAAGCAGTTTTTCGACCCGATCATTCGCGGTCTCAACCAACACTGCTGCTTGGACTTTGTCGATATCAACGAACTACTTTGTCCCACTGCTACTGCTGTTGACGATTGTGAGCAGAGACGCACAATACCACTGAATCCAATGTTGCCGGAATTCGCGTCGGAACTTTTCAATTGTATCATGGCCAAGGTTCGTTACCTCTGTTTCAACTTTTTCACATGTTGTGTAGTGTATTCGCGTTGTGTGAGGCATTCGTTGAATTATAGTACAAGCTTTTGGCCAGTATGGTCAGGTGTGTGAGCATACCAGTGAGTTATCTTATAGCTCTTGCATAGACCCGAGCGTCCTGACATTTTCACAACCTTAGCATCCCTACCGGTTTCGTTGTAGCTGTCCGTCAAAAGGTTGATAAAGCCCGTACATCGCTTAGTTTTCGATCGTACATTGCTCCGCAACAAAGCGAGAGTTTATTAAAACTGCAATTCCTCACTATTACTTCGTCGAACACATGTTCCGCTTGTGGTGGTGAATATCACTCGCTCTCAAAGGGCGCGTATACAACACCACTATTCGCGCGGTGCCATTGTATGGTTGTGAATCCTGGTCTGCTCGTTTCAAAGATGTTCGTCGGCTGTCAGTCTTTGATCCGAGCCACGATGGCTCTGGCAAGAGCGTTGAACTTGTAACCTGAATGTCCCCGGTTCGAACCCCGACCGGGCCACTGAACTTCGTGTGCTCCTGTCTAGGCCTGGGCAACCTGGCAGTATCTCATCCCTCGTGCAGCCTACGGGTTGCATGGCAGCATGCATCGTAAGGATGTGACAGCTGTCTGATTTGATTTGAGTCTTTTATCACCGTTGTCTTCGAAACATCGCCCGTGTGTGGTGGCAACATTGCATCTCGAACGATGTAATTCGACAGTGGATATTTGGCTTGTCAAACAGTCGTACGGTAGATGTTATTTCGTTTTGTACGCTTAGGTAGCTTGGTCATGTGTTACGAATGTCAGCCTACCGCTTACCGGATCGTGCTTTATTCTCGGTTCCTGGGCCTGGTTGGAAGAAGCCGAGCGGTGGGCAGCTGTGGTAAGCCAAGATGAGCGAGGTGCATAGATTGAGCTTGTACTATTGCAACTACTAAAAGAACCAGTTGAAGGCCGTGACAACTTTCGATACCCTTCACAGTAAGCTCATAAGATTCTATTATCACATCGTGCCACCTTGGACGGCAACCCAAATCACTGCACACATGAGCCTGGTTAATGGTTGTTGAACTGAACTGAACGTGCCACTTTGCTACGAAAAAGAGCAGTAGCTTAGTTTAGATGTAAAACAACAAAGTAGTCTGAAGTACACCATTCGCACACAACTTCCAGCTTTTTGTCTTTGTCAATGCGATTAATCTGAAGTCGACTGTCTATTGTTTGGCCGTAAGGTTGCCAATTCCTTAAGCTTACATTCGATGCGTGCTGTCATGCAACCTGTTAGGTGGCACGGGGGCTGAAATGCTCTCAGGTGAGCCACGGTGGTTTTTACTCCTTAATGTGAATTTCCACGGTTCGTGTTCCATCCAAGCTAATAGACGTCATGTGCTGCAATCTAGACCTAGACAACCTGACGGTGTATCAGACTTCATGCAGCCTACGGGTTGCTTGGTAGAATTTGACGGTGGACTCAATGGCTGGTCCGCACCATATGTTGGCTCCACCACAAACTGTTCGTTCAATCAATCAAGCCGTGCACTGTATATAAGGTTTATTAGTAGTCCAAGTTGAACATCTAACCGCTTTGAGGTGAGAGTAGACCCAATTGATGATGTCGAGTAATTTTCCTCAAATGCACTATTTATCCGTTTCAGACCGAGGCGTTTGTAACAGCCGCTACACAAAGCACCAATTCTGTCACCACATTGATTGTGGACAACCTCACGTGTTTTCTAGATTTGGGTATGGGAACACGCCAAATCGACCGTCTTCTGATTCAATGGTCACGTTTTTATGACTGCCTTCTGGTCGGAAGTCATGTGGGTCAGGATTTCCAAACCGAAGTTATTCCCGAACAAGACCATGCATTTATTCATTGTGTGGAAACTTGGAAACATCGAGCCACCATGGTGTTAGAGGTGAGGCCTTTGGAAACCGGATACACAACTTCCATTGATGGCGAAGTGAGTGGCAGTTATATAAATTCTAGTTCTCTTGACTTTGGACATCCGTATTTATTACTGGAAACGGTTTTACAGAGTAAGGACACAAAGATATCTTACACTTTGGCATTCATTTTAAACAATGAGCGGAATAGGATAGCACTGTATGCAGTATGTGGTGATATGGATTAGTACATTGGTACTTGGTTAGCGAAGCACATCGCCTAAATGGATAGGCCGTGATGCACGAAACCGCTTAATAACCTGGCTGGCTGAGGAAGATATCAACACAATAAAACTAGCCTGACCAACATGAAGCAGAGTGAACTGTGTTACTTACGACTCGTGCAACAACCTTCCATTAGCTTCCACTAGGCTCTCCAATCCGTTTTACAAGTCACACTTGTGGTGTGACTTTTAACGAACAGGTACTTGTCGCACACTTTTTCAATTTGCTTCCTCGTAGTGGATTGATTGGTCACCTGTTTTTTACTTGCAATCGAGCAACTCTTCACCGCGGTCCAAAGATAGATGGGCAGGGATTAATTGAAAGTTTCTCACCCGGGCTATTTCAGCGAAGTAGTGTACAGGTGTTTTATCCTTATTGGGGCTCATCAGCACTGCGCGCACCGGGGTTTGATAGATGGGCTGGCATTGCGTTGTTGGTTAGCAGCCATTTAACAGGCTACTGTGGCACGGCAACTGGATGTTTCATAAAAGATTCGATCTTACTTTCAGTTCGCTTCCTTGCAGCGGACCAAAGTTCGATTGGTCACATTTGCTCTTTGCACAGAACCGTGAATACTTAAGGTTTACATCAAATGGGTTATGTGCTATGAAAAATACATAGTACTTGATCCGCTTCGCAACGTTAACACAATGTATTGTGAAACTTAATTTTTGCTAGTCAGTTTAACAATTAAAGCTTGTGTAACTGTTGGGTAGTGGTAAGCTATCCACGATAATACTGTTGATACGATAATGAATGTGTTTATGTCACTCCTATAGAGTTGTGCGTATTTGTACTAGTGGGTAAACACGGTGATGCACTCGATCGGGTGATTAAGCTTCAAAGACTAAGGTGATTGGAGCATGTGTTGCACATGTCTCCAGATAGACTCCCACGGCGTGCATTGCTCGCTGCGATGGGTAGTGATGGCATCGAGTGAAGGGTGGACAAACCATGACATGGCAGAAAGGTATGAAAACCTTAACTGCCGGACTGGGTTGCGTAGTCTGTGCACGACTTCCTGGATGGGGTCCAGGGGATCCACCAACTTTGTGGTGGCATGGCTAGATGCCGTTAACAGTGGCGCTCTTGCATTCATTCACTCTCTTCTATTTAATTTTGGTTTTTCTTAGCTTTTTTGCCTTCCGGCCTCGTGCCCGATTGGAGGTGCTTTGGATGGCAACCTAAACCACAACGCACATGTGCCTGGTTAATGGTTGTTGAACTGAGCTGAACTGAATACTAGCGACTATTCTGCCTAACACGGTGACTCGTATTCACGATTAGAGAGGTTGAGAAAGCACCACTCACCTACACTACCGTTCAATACAGATAATGCTTGGAGTAGGCGCACCGCCGCAATTAATACCGGTCATACCACTTCATTTAGTCCAAGCATTTCATTATTCTCAAGCAACCGTTGTCTTTGAATTCCAGTTAATTCTGCATGAACCTTGGGAAAGGAAAGAGACTGGAGAGCCTAGACCAAAACAAACTTTCACTACCGATGTGACGGAAAGCGAATACTATGCTACCCCCTGGGCACTTCAAACTGATCACGTGATATTCAACCGGAGCGTTGACCAATGTTGAATGTAAACAAATTTTTCTATACGTTCAGTTTTCTTTTCTAACGGAACTGTAGTATTCCGGATGGCGATTAGCTAGTTTGAGTCTATACAAAAAGTGGTTTTGCACCGCGATCCTTATTATAAAGTTCCATACTTGAAGCCGGGCGCTCATCGAAAACGGTCATCGTTGGTCCCAGACAGTTCGTGTTAAGCAAAATATCACTGTTCTATTACATCTGAAGCGCTGATCGTATTGCATCGCTACCTTCCGATATCCAGAATCAGGTCAACCGGATCGCACACTTTATAATGCAATAATCCGTTTCATCAATGTAGAGTCGATTGGACATATATGTCTATCGTATTTCGCGGTGTCTCAGAGTTGGTTTCAAAGTCAGGTGAACTGTTAAACTTGGGGCAAACGATAGTTTATAAAGAATGGGCTGCATGCTTTAAGTACAAGCCACTATTTACGATCCATACTTTTAAAGTTGGTAAGGCTTACTAGTTGTCACATGCTTTCGATGCAGCACAGCGAAGGTTGAGAAGTTGCTGGCTATTCGGAAACCAGGTGATGTATCGATCTAGACACAGCGGCACCTGACATTCGTTCCAAAGATCTCAAAGTTATTTTGCGCTTGTGTAAAGAACATTCCCATTCGTTTTAAAGTGAACCACATCTAACGGCTGTGATATTCTTTCGATATATGCTGCCAAAAAATCAATCAATCAGCTTTGAAACCGTGTACGGTGGTTTCTGCTGCCGCAGCTTTGCTCACCGGTATAGAAAGCATTGGGTGAGTGACGCTCAAACATAACAGCCCAATGCATGAGTTATTGGAGTGTGTGTGATTGAGGCAGGCGTCGGAAGCTATGCATTGAAGGCGATAGCCCGGATGTCTCCAAACGCCTCAGCATGGTCAGGAGCGGGTACTAAAAGTAACAGGTAAAGCTGACTTGCGTACCTTATAAAATACTCCCAATGACCTGGTGTCTTACAATCACCCCTGTCGGTCGTTTTTGCAGCTGTCGAAGTCATCTGATCTCCGAGGCCATCGTTTCAAATTGATGCACCAACACAGTCGCTTGAACTGTAGACGCTACAGTTTTTCTGTGAGAGTTTGTCAACTATGGAACTCACTTCCAGAATCAGTTATCACTTCCGCGTCCATAACAACTTTCAAATCTAATCTAGATTCCTTCCTACATAATCAACATTATGACCACTTGTGAAAAACAGAAGCAACCACCGAATCCCACCACACGAACATAGGCTCTAATACCTTCCCACCTGTTTTTAACTGCATACATTTTGTTTTTGCCCTGTGCCACCCGACCCATAGCTCTTACCATCCTGTGGGTATTGTTAAGCCTTTGCTTTCCACCCATAATAAATCAATGTTTCAATAACCTCTGCTGAGGAAGCCCTACTCACTGTCTTCTCGTGGCTGGAGACGTTACTACAAAAGTGAGAGGTCGAAAGCGGGTGTCCCGCGCTCTAACGGGGCTGACGGTCCATTGGTTGACCGTCTAGGGAGTTGGCTAAACCCTGATTCCAAACCAACAACGGCGACGACGAAGAACAGATCCGGCGGACTGGGTGAATGAGATCTAAGTGGTTCAGCAGCCACGAAGGCGGTTCTGTTCGACGGATCGACTCCTTTCAACTGTTGCCTTGCAGTCTGCACTTGATTGTGTAAAGGCTAGAGGTGCAGAGGGGACGTTGCTCGTAAAAAAATCCCCACGTTACTCCTTTGAAGTTTCGAATCAGGCCTGCTATTCATGCTACGATGTCGCCGGAGGTGACGCATTCTGTGTTGGCCTAACAACCAGAGTGACCAACTGTGCCGAACTGGCAGCGGATCGTCGAACATGAATGGTAGCGCTTTTTGGGACCTCATTGGAGCCGACTTATCCTGTCTCAGGAGAAAGTCGACAAAAAGTAAAGTAAGTAAAGATAGCCGGGATGCATGAACGCCATTGACTTCGGGACTATGCCATGTCTGTCAGTGTTTCTAACCACCGATGACTCTCGTTTCGAGGGCCCCATCCAGGAAGACGGCAATTGCCTACACGGCTTAGTTTGCACGTGGTTGTTTTCATGTTACGCTGCCAAGTTATACATTGACCTCCTTGTGGGCGCTTCCATCAACTACAAGGTTTGGCGAAAAGAGCTCTTCTGGGGAGGCGATGGGCGGGCATACGAAGTACATGACCAAGCCAGCGTAGTCTATGAAGTGTTATCACTTCATCTATTGAATGCGCGTTCTTCCCGAAAACAATTCGGCGTATCTCTGTATTACTTATACGGTTTACCCACCAGAGCCTTGCAATACTCCGGAGGCACCGGTGGTTAAAAACAGACAGTTGGCAAACGTCTTCTGCTCGAAGTAGCCAGGTTTCTGAACCGTAAAGAAGGACTGAGCGTACCGCGGCACTGTAGACTCGGCCCTTCAGAGATAAACAGACATCCGGTCTACGCGATAAATGTCTCAATTGGGCAAATGTTGCCGTGGCTTTCTTTATTCTGGAAGCAATTTCATCTTTTACTGAACCACCGGGGCTGATACGACTACCAAGGTAGGTGACTTACTTACTTTTTTTACTTTTTGTCAACTTTCTCATGAGACAGTCGGCTCCAATGAGGTCTCAAACCGCTACCATCCATGTTCGACTATCCGCTGCCAGTTGGGCACAGTTGGTCACCCTGGTTGCCAGGCAAACACAGAATGCGTCACCTCCTGAGACGTCGTAGCATGAATAGCAGGCCTGATTCGAAACTTCAATGGAGTAACGTGGAGATTTTTTACGAGCAACGTCCTCAGCGCTGCACGGCTTTTTATTCGAGGGTGCACCTTTAGCCTTCGCACAACCAAGTGCAAACTGCAAGGCAGCAGTAGAAAAGCGGTGAGCCGTTGAACACAACCGCCATCGTGGCTGGTGGACCACTTGGATCTCATTCACCCAGTCCGCCGGAGCTGTTCTTCGTCATCGACAAGGTAGGTGAAGTCGTCAACCACCTCAATCGGCTCACCTGAAAGTGCTAGAGTGGGGTGCGGCCCCACCCAGTCTTGCAACAGCACCAAGCAACTAGTAGGCTGCGTGGGGGGTGGTATGTTAGGCGGTCCAGGTCTAGACAGGACTACACGATGTCCGGTGATCGGAATGGGACTCGAACCATGGAGCCAACGCCCAAACCACTCAACCATAGTGACCTCAGAGTTGGAACCTTCGCGCCACGAAGCGAAAGTTCTAACCCTTGAGCGACGGTGGTCCAGGTTTCCGAAAACTAACATAAATCTCATGGAGATGTTCGACAATCATACTCCATACGAATACAACATATTCCAAATTAATTTTGAGAAAGAAATGAAATTCAAGGGATATACGGCATCCATTGCAAAACTGTACAGAGCAAAAAGTACTCGTTCTAGCGACAGTGAGCTTCATATCTCGTTTCGCGTCTCCCCGTTTGATAAAAGTTCCTGATCCGATTTCGTCAAGCTTATGTAAGCATAGCGTTTGGCATTTTCCAACACTTGTGTACTAAGGATGGATGACCGGAGCTGCGTGTTCACATCAGCAATGTTAGAGTCTGAAGAAGGACCAGGAGAGGGGACAAAAGAGTTGGGACCCTCGCCTGTACACACGACAACCAGTAGACTGTGTTCCGGAAGGCCGTGATACAACTTATTGCAGAACTTGTTCATTTTTCGATGACATTTCTAGGAGAAAGTAAAGTGAGGGTAGGTGTTGAGATTTAACAAGAAGACAGGTTGGCTATAATGAATGATACAGTTAAGTAACACAACTGCAAAAATAAAAGGGGTATACGGTAAAATGTCATCATTACTAGAATCGTCGAACTCAACCAAAGCGGAAGAAAAAATCAACCGGTGTCCTCAGAATAGCTGCGACAGGACCATAAAGCGAACCAACACCAGATCACCGTGCATCAGGCAATAAGAAATCGAGAAGATTAAATGACAAATTTACCGCCACGAAATACGTATAGAAACGTACACCTCGGTGTCCGTTTGAAGGGATTCAAGTGTAATCAGCTGTTCTATGGATGCCGTCAGGACGCGGGTTACATTCACAACTATACACGCTACCTTGATGCCGAATAAGCCGTCGACTGTGTGAAAATCTGTCAGTTGTGTCATCTCTACAATTCATATAGTTATGCAACCGGCCCGACGGCTGAGCTACTATCAGGTTGTATATACATGCATAGGAGCACAAAATGTATGTTAGCTGCGGAGAGGTTCGAGCCTATAGGCTCGAAGTGCGAAGTGAACATTCTGAGCACTTGTATATCACCACCCCGACCGATAGCTGCGACCTCGCCGTGGTGGTGAGGCTTCAGCACTGCAATGATACTGCGGGCTACATTGAAAAAAGCAACGTTTCTGAAGGTTCAACCAATCCATAAAGCCGAAAGGGGAGCAGTTGGACGTAAAGCAGCAACTAGAGAGGACACTCTAGCTTCACTGTACAGCGTTTAAACAACAAGGAGAATGACTGATACTAGTTGCAAATCCACGCTTGGTTGGCGAAAAGCAGGACACCAGGGGTTATTCTCGATGTTGGGAGGGATTGTTTC
>JBBHEA010000200.1:0-29906 GCA_038088235.1 Zacco platypus | reverse complement strand
GGTTTCCATCTGGTAACATCGCCAAATTATACAACAGCACACGAGAGCCCGCCCAGAGTCTCGAACTCGAGAAGTTCCGAATAAGAAGTAACATCATTGCCATGTGTTCAAATGCTTTCATACCGACGACGGTATATTACAGCGTAATTTTCATTTGTTGTAGGCCCGAGTGGTGTCCCCAAGTCATTGTTTCAAAAACTCAAGGACTGTTCTGTTCAATATTTCCTAAAGAACGAAATTTGTTACCGAAACGAACCTATCTATGTAGCTTTGGTTGGTTGTCGAAACAGCAAACAAAGTTACTTACTTCACTGTTCGCTTATCACTTCATGATTTTTATAGTAAGGATCTTGGGTGGGACAATATGTCAATTTCCACTATCAGTGGTCTGCAGCTAAAGTTGTGGGTTGCTCCGTTTACCTTGGCTGTGATAACCAAATCGGTAAACCTAGTAGAATGGAGGTCACCCTCAGGAGAATAACGGCGTTTGCTAACCTGAAATGATTATGACACTGTCGCTATCACACGAGAGAGAGCGAGTCTCTGCGTGGTTTTGAATCCCAATCTCTGTTTATTGAATGTGATTTAAACATGTCTTATTTGAGCATTTTTGCCTTTTGAACATCGTCCGTGTATGATTTTAACAGCGCACTGGGAACGATGTAGTTCGTTAGTATGTGGTTGGTTTGTTAAGCAGATCATCACTTGCAGCTTCATCACTTGATCTTCTGGCTGTCGCAGATTGCCACGTATTGAAGAAGTCTGTCTGTCGTTAACCAAACAGCGTTATAACTGGAGTCCTTAAAGATGACTGAAAGGGCGTCGTAGACAAATAAACAAGCTAACTGATGGTCTATCCCGACTTGCTCAATATGCAACTCCAAGATAGACAGAATGTCCTTTGCTATTAACATTACTTAAAATGATAATGATAATAATTCTTCACGAACATATCGAAATGGATATCATACTATTCTAAGAATGCATTACATAAGTTATTTTACTATTGTATTGTCTGTCTCGGCTAAGATTTGTGTTGCGGCAGCAATTCTATGCTATGATTTTGCTCCATATCAATAGCACGGTGAATAACAAATGGAATAACAAATGACGATGGGTAATAATCAACTGGGAAAACATCAAAATACGTTGGACGTTTGTACAATTACTAACTATTTTGTTGACATTATTAGTACAACATTTATGTCTCATCTTTCGTATAACCAACCTCCTGAGTTTGTAGTTGGTGCAGTGTTTATTCCATATGTGTAGCTACTTGATTCACACGGTTTGCAATAATAACGCTGGTAGCTCGCCCTTCTTTGCCCGGTGCATTATTGTGTTATTGTATATCCTTGGTTTTGTGGCTGAGTGCAAACTATGTTTTCCCAACTGGCTTATATAACTTACATCCAGTATATAGAGATACTAATTATCGAAATTTTGTTCTACACTGGATTTTCCCGAGTCAACAATTCCTTCCAGCTGCCCGCTGTTGTACGTGCAGAATACCACTCTTGCTGACTGGCTAATCATGTGATCACTCAGAAAAAACACAGTGAAAGACAAACTGGAAACACTCATAATTTCTTCGAAAAGCAGTATTAGAATGAGAGATCACCCGTATATATTTCACCTACTGCAAGATATGTGGTAAGCGCTTCAGGAATTCTTATCGGTTAGCCAGAAACCTTGTCTCACATAACAGAGGTAAATGACATGCCTTGTGTTCATGTGTACAGAAGATTGAATCAAAGCTAAATATTGATGTAACTGAGGAGCCGGATGGGAAACCTCAATATCAAGTTTGTGGATGGATAGTTTCAAACGACGCTAAACCAATCATCCATCTTCGTGTTCACAAGTTGAGATATCTCGATGGATACCGACCAGTTAAATGTTCTTTTCTATTTGCAAAAGGTTTTTTTAGAATGAATCATCTTCATGTGCACTAACGCAATGTACATGAAGTGTATACCTAACCTGGTCACACCCGTTCAACTGGATTGTTTTCTACTATTTTACAATGTCAAATTCATCAGAAATGGTGTGCGTGGAGAGAGGACTTTGAGAGACATCTACATAAACACACGAATGTAACACCATACGAATACAATCTGTGCTGAAGTCCTTTCACACAATCCTTCAGTTTGTCTGTTCACGAGCAAACAATCCATTTAGCACGTGTAAATGGGATTTGAACGGAACACTGTTTTGACGACACTAATTTTACAGCACTTGAGGGTTGCTTCTTTTCTCTCTGATCAAATGTGATCAATTCGATTTTTGTATTGTATATGTCATCTTTCAGCGAACCAAACAGTTTTCTCCATTTTCTTTCTCAAAATGGATACAGAAATGCCGAAGTTCATCAATTGTCTTCAGAGACTCGATTTAATCACATAATATCATCAGCTCGATTGTTCAAATTTTCATACGAAAGAGTGATCAGTGCCCATCAACGTGATGAGAATATTGACTTACACAAAGATGACATTGCTATCGTGATGCATGGAACCCAATATTAATTATACTATGTGAGTTACTGCTTGAGAAATCTATCTGTGCGTGTTTAGAACTACGAGCAGTATGTTTACATTCATTGGTTGACTTGAGGCCTTTGGTTCAAACCACTTTGTATGAGAGGCATTGAAACAGACAACATAGCAGCCATGATATGAGTTTTCAAGTGACGGTCACTCATGTAGGACAAATCTATGTGTCCATTAGTGATTATGCTGATGTATCGAAAAAAACAACCATCTCTGATGTACTAACAAGGGGTTACACAATATCGGTAATGAATGTGCCTGTGTTGTATGTCATAGTTTCGGTTTGGGATCCGATATCGGACTCGCAAATCAGTGACTGAACCCGGGTCCATATTTTCACGTAAAATAGGCACGGTATTCAAATTTTCGGAGAGAGACGAAAGGCAGATACTGGGATCAGTATTTGTTAGTCCAGTCAAGATAAATCATGTTTTATTCACTCGAGAAGAGAAAAAAGCATTCGGTTTACCTTGGAAGATGAATTGTATCTTGAGATAGTTGGTTGCAATGTAAATCCATTTTGATCGATTGTCGCAGTATGTTGGATAAGCATTGTGTTTTGATGTGATTGAAAGATGGTGGGTTCCTCAGCGTTTTGTTTGTCAATTTCAGTTATACAAGGGAATGAAGGTCCTGGCATTAGAGTTGATCTCGCCTAGCATCTTCAACCTTTAGTTTTTGCACTTCTCTGAATTTAACATCTTGCAAACCTTTTTTATCGAAACAATATCCTGTTCATTGACATTTCATTTGTCATATAGTTCCCCTCGTTCCGTGATACACATGGGAGGAAAATAAATTGAGATTGGCGAATTGGTCAGTCAACCAAAATGACTAATTAGTTGAGGAACAATTGAATCAGGTAAATTTGCATTGGTAATGTTGTCTTAAAAGCTGGAAACAGTGAATACCTTTGATATACATATTATTTATGGGTGTTTATAGACAATACAGAGCAAATGGTGACTCGATGATAATGAATTCACAACGTTCATTCTTGAAGTGGCTCAGTGAGTTGCATTTCCTCAAGAACGTCGAGATTTTATTCTACAACAAAGCGAAATTATTCAAAAAGTTCGGCATTTTCAGCCACATTGCAATTTCGGGGTTGTGTAAGCATGCTTACTTCAATTTTATTCAATAATCTGTTTTCTGTTTACACTTTAGTTTCCTTTATTTGTAAAAGACACTTTCCCGCTTGTTCTCAAATTTGTTCCTGCACACTTGATGACAAATTCCATCTTCTTTGCTGTGTATTTATCGACGCAAATTCTTGCAATGAAACCCAAACGCCATCATACACACATTCAACACAAGTTGGAGCATCGAGAAACACCATTAAAATGGAGAAAAAGCGAGCCGGTTGGCACAAAGACTATAATTACTCACCGTTGTGTGTAACGACTGTGCTATCTGACATAACCTCCAACATTCAATCTGTTTTTAGGAAACTATCGGATTTAGTTAATGCTCTTGAATCTCGAATTCACCACAACACATTTGTTGTCTGTATCGAAGAATCAAAGATGTTTTAATTGGCTGAAATACTGGTGAAATGCTAATAGAAGTCTGTTTACAATACAATATAATATTTCTTTATATTGTGAATATATTATTTTATATATTTATCATCAGTTTATTTAATTTATTATTCTTGTATTTATATTCATTTTTATAATTGTATTCATTACGATTATTGTATTCATTTTCAGGAATTATCTTGGGTTTTATTTAATTTAAAGTTTACTGCAGTAAGTCACAAGCTCGCAAAGTTGATATACAAACGTGCTTGGATCAAAACCGAATGCAAATATTGTATCATTTGCCACATTAATGACATAGATAGTTTTATCATGCTAGTAAAATTTCTTAACATGACCAATACGTTCGACGTTTCTCATGGCTTTGTGGATTCTGCTCACTCCATGTGATCAAAGGATAAATATTTACATAACTTTACCTCAGTACATACTGATCGATTTCAATCAGTCACGCGGTTTGTTGTATAATAATATAATAATAATAATAATATTTCTGATATGTCTTCACGCTCAAACCCCGCATTTTACTCGTATACGTTATGGCAGAGTTGGCTTACAGTTCGGTCGACCCAAGAGTTCTGGATATTTTGTTTACCAAATAATTACAGGTTGAAGGAAGTGAATGATTATGTGTGACTGTCGAGATGTGCCACCTCCTGCTCCCGGTTGCAGTCCTTGGCAAACATCGGCGCAGATAACGAATTAGGCATGACAACTCACTGAAAATTCAAGTGTGTCATGTTGATGACTGCAACCAAATCACATATATTCTTTGGCAGGTTGATGATTCCGTTGACCAAACACAACCTCTGTAGACCACATATCACATCTGCAGCTCCATTTTCGATTAATCCGGCACAAAAATTTCACCCCAGTATGAGTTAACCTTTATCTGGCGCCCCATTGGTTAACTCATTTAATGATTTGTAACTCAACTGATGTTTATACAAACACTCAATCTGCGTTTTATTCTGATTTGAATCGTAACGTTGGTGCATCGGAATGCAGTGGATGTTTTACCAACCGGTAACTACGTTTGTCAGGTTGTAACTTTCTTGGTTGCCGTTCAACCTAGAAAAAATAGATGCTCTGAAAGGCGAACCCAACAGTTTGATAAGCACACGGTGCGCATGTGATGTGACTTGCGTGTACATCAACTCGGCATTACTGCAAAGTAAAAAAGTAGCCAAAGCATGAACTAAAATTTACCACATCTGGATAAACAGTTGTCCGGTGGTATACACATCGAATTTTGTATTTTCAAAGTAAATAACCGTTTTTATCCGGGCATTGTGACAATGAGTGACCCACTACAAGACACTCGGAAAAACACCTGAACAGATTGCTGAACAACTTGTAATGGTTGTCTCTTTTCTAAACCTTTTTTGGATGTACAGGAGTCATATATTGTTATAACGCCCTACACGCCATTAATTTATGGCTTGTCTAATGATGGGAAGTATGTTTATGATGTACGTTCCTCAAAAATGACTGAGAATCAATAGTGCGTTTGTTCAAGAACCGCTCTATTTATCTTCATGTTCGATTCGTCCTGTTACTAAACTTTTTATGATCTCCATGTTTATTATAAATTTACTCGGCATTGTCCCATGTAACAAATTCTATACAATATTACTCTTACCGGAGATGAATTTATTTCAGTCAAACATAAATATATATATTCAAAGGAGCTCTGATTGACCGGTTTACTTGGCAGGTGCTACGCTTGTGCTGTGCACGTTTCTATTTAGCATTATTTTCTTATACTCACTAAGTTCGGAGTCTGGAACGTATACATCGAAGTGTGATAATTGTGAAGCTCATACATTAAAAACCCCATTTGTATTTGTATACAATTTATTTTTCATAAGAATGAGCATGCTTGCTTAATTATCAAAATATACCTGTGTTTGCGTTTGATCTGTGCTCAAGTTCTGTAGCCTACTCATTTCAGGCGGGGTTCACACATATTGATGCGACTATTATTTTATTTAGAGAATCAATAACAGTTTGTTGCTCTGATAAAACGATTTTTCGTTTGTCATTATGTCTAAACGGAAACCACAATTAGTTAAAATTACTAGAGAAAAGCAATTGCTTGGATATTGATTTTTTATACAGTCAGTGTTTACGGCCACGTTCTGTACCACAGTGTCAATTGTAAGTGTGTAGAATACAAGTTCTAGGTGCGCTTGAACTTTTGCTGGAAAAAATCTGGAGTGCAATCTTGTTATCCAACTTATTCGTTTTAACAATAATTTCCACATCTATTTATAAACATTTTGAAGTTATCATCGACAGCTAACCAGTTCAAATTGAAATTTTATCACATCTGTGTCAATTCAAGTTTTCTGAATATATCCAAAACAATAGACATCAAATTCGTCATCTTCCAATTTCAAGCACGTACATATTATTATTAAAAATGACAATGACAAAAGGTGATTGGGAACATGGAGTACTTTTTCTAGTTTCTAGTTGCTACATGGAACTCAAAAAGATTATCGATCACCAAGTTACTAAAAGAGAACGACGAATTTCATTGATACCTATTCTAGCAGTTTACGTCAAACTGTAAAAGAATACCTTGTTTTCAATAACAAAATTGAAACCAAGGGTGTTGGATGATTTGATTATAGGTCCGTCATCATATTATTCACCATATCCACAACTTTCATCCAAAGTACAGCGTCGAGTTTGAAGTCTTTGTTGACAAATTGTAAATTCTCACCAAATGTAAATCAAGATGAAGTTCAGAATATGCTCTTGTCCATTTTAATTTGCTGTCAAATTTCAAGGTACAATGCATTTGTCGAATTCTGAAAAATAAATATCACCACAGTTGCTTCATGAAAGAATGAATTTATTATTGAGATTTCATATTTAATCATTACGTCAACCGACGATGTTTCGGGACCAAGATTGTATTAGAACTGTAGACGAACATTTTGACATCACCCGGATGGGTAAAACCATTATTTACAGAAGGTTAAAGCAAGATACCTAACAGTCAACCGCGCTGATTAAACTCAGAATAATGAAATGCAATCGACGGTTCATCATTCAAGCAGGTTTTAAAAATGCCGGCTGTAGAAAAAACGAAGTTAGAAATTGAAAACCGATGATCAGCCCAAAAATGTTATTTGTTATAATTTAATCGAACAATTTCTTGAGTTTTACGTTACATCACGCTTGTCCAACTACTCCACAGCATTCACATATGATTTCTCCGGTTCACTCACACCAAAGGGAAGCACTAGACTCGAGTTTCGCTCTTGTTAGAGCTCATCAGTAGCGCATATCCCTGGTCGAGACTTTGGTTTGAACCACAGACCTCTGGCATGCGAGGCAGGCACGTTAACGTTACGCTACCAGCGCACGCTGAGCTACCCAGATTAACCACACATGATCACGTGGACATGACCGCACGCATTGGTGCCCGACCGCTTTGATTCGATGACTCAGTAACTGTCCTGGTAGTAACGAATCAGGTAAATAAGAATTTAAAAAGGGTATCAAAAAATGTTTACTGTGTGATGTTTCTTATATAAAAATACCTTTTATATTTGTGTCAAACGAGTTGATTCGAGTGTAAATTACCATGCTCGACTGTTCGACGAAAACAGAATAACTTCACACCTTAACCTGTATTCCATCAGATCTTTTAAGCTCCAAGGGGTATCTGATATTTTGAGTATGTGTTGTTTAAGAAACAGCTATCTTGATCCTGCTCGGTTTACTTCTCAAGTAACTTCAGTATGGGAGTATTCATGATAACCACCCATCATTTAATAAAATTAAAGATATGTGAGTAAATCTGTTGAAATCTCCAAGGTGAGAGGGCAGACAAAATTTCTGAAGGCATCGCATCAAAACATGTATCTCAAGCGTTGAAAGCGTAGAGTGCTTCATTCTCAGTTAAAGTGTTCCAAAAGATCATCGTGATTCGTAAAATTTAAATCTGATAAACTATCGTTTAGGTAGGTTGGAAGCTATACATTGCACATGTGGAGTGGAACAAAAACCAAGCTGTCTGAGTGAATATTCTAAATGGTTTCCAATAAATTTTCCGTTTAAAGCAACAATAATCAGCTGTTCACCAAGGACCTGCAACCAGTCAGACGAAACTGTTTGGTAGATCCTTACGATGCATGCTGCCTTGCAACCTGTAGACTGCACGAAGACTGAGATACCGTCAGGTTGCCCATGCCTAGACGGGAGCACACGACGTTCAGTGGCCCGGCCTGGATTCAAACAGGGGACACTCAAGTTCAATGCTGAGCCATCGTGGCTCAGTAGATATCATTGTTTAAATCCAACCATTTTATCTAGAGGAATGAAGACTTTTCGAAAATGGGATTTCAGCTAAAAAAAGAAAGCGTTGCCATAAATGTAAATAAATTTTCACACTAGTATCCTCCGGATTAATTTTAAACCATTTAAATCCACATGATGACGGTTCAGCTGAACAACTTTATTAAAGTTTGTGAACATCTTTGACGATCAGTTTAAATTAAATACGTATTCACAGAGCACACAAATTTTTATTACATGTCAAACAAGATTTTTCGGACGTAAAGTTCGATGGAAGAATTGAAAACAACACAGTGCTACATTATGAAAACATGCAATAACGTCATTATTGAAGTCACTGGAAAACGTGAATTTATTTGAACGTTCCACACTCTCGCGTTGACTGCCTGCGTTTTCGCCATCATCACTTCTTCATACATTTCGCCATCCGTTTGATCAACGTTCCCTCCACTTATTAGTCTCAAATACTTGAAGAACATTACATTCCTACAGAAACAGAAAATGTCATTGTCAAAAGTGGTTGATGTGATTGAGCGAAATCTATTCATACCGCAACTGCGTTGTTTCAACAGTCTTGAATAGCTCAACTGAACGTATTAACAGAGAGTCAATTCATTGGACAACCATCATTCACTCCATACACACGCATCGATTCCTAGATGTGTAGCGTGGGTGGAATGGATGCACACCTTGGATTGGGTTTTCTCCGAAGGAAGGGGTTACACAGCGAATCCTGTGGATGCAAACAGATAGAAATACCTCGTGAGCAGATGCCCAGTAAGGGACGCAATCGAAATACGAACACTTACTCAGAATTAACTCCTAGAGCGTGTACTGTGCGCTACAGATGTGCGTCAGCCAGCCTCATGAGGAGACGGTCAGTCAATCGATTCTCCCAACCGGAATGGCGCCGTTTATACGTAAAAGAGACAGCGTTTGTACAGACTCGGTTATCCGCACACGCCATACAGTATTCTCTTTTGTATCTCTTATTTGCACTGTAAACCTTGACGATACTATATGCATACTTCAATTTCACAATAACCGTATCCGCGAGAGACGACACCATTTGTTATATTATTCATCATATGTGGTAACACTAAGCAAAGCACTTGTGGATAATTTTCCTGATCCGATAACATGGTGCTACGGTGAGTTCAGTAAGGTACATAGTTAGACGAAGTTACAATCACGCTTGAGCTTGCATGGAAACAAATCCTAGTTTACTTTTTATGCTGGTGCATGAAGTCACGTTGACAGATAGTGTCACAACGCGCTTGAAGGCGAATGAATGATACCACCTTGTCAGTAAGACTCAATTAATCAGTGTCAGTTTTCCAATCACAATAACGAAACAATGCTCGGGAGCCTATTTTCTTATGACATTAGAAACTCTTTACAAGAACTATCCACTATCACACAGAGGAACACTTCATCCTTAATTTATCTATCTTCTTTAATGATCAGCATACATTTTTACCAATTTTCCAGATTTGTTTCGATGACGTCTGGGTTTACATCGTTCACATAATATCAGCCGAAACACCGTCGTTCGGTCAAGAGCTGACGGTTTTCATTGGGTGGCAAAGTAGTTTCCCGATTGGATGTTAACCTGTCACAACGCATCCTTTTCGTTCACACCCCTGTCCTATCGTTTCTATAGAGTATAAAATCTATTTGCACAGCACGTATAGAAAACGCCATATTAGTCATCTAACCCGGTTTGTCATTGAGAATAATAAAAGAACCGGTTGTTCTTAGCCGATAAGCATGAACGAAACGCAACATCATATTAAGCCAATAAATTGTCAGATATGAAGGTCTTTTCGGTAATAAAATCAACCGTACACGGCCTCAAACAAAGTGAGTTTATACGAGTATTCTTAAGCAGAATATCTTCAACCGAAAATGGAAAACTTTCTGGGGCATATGATTTTGGTTAAATTGCGCTTTGAATGCAATTCAACTAAATGAACAAAGCGGTGCTCAAGCAATGGATGTGTAAGAATATTCAAAATTGGTTACTAGCTGCACCACTCATTGGATAAATAATGAAGAAATGAATCAAACAGATGTCATATCCTTACGATGCATGTTGCCATGCAACTCGTAGGCTACACGAGGGCTGAGATACTGTCAGGAGCACACGAAGTCCTGTAGCCCGGTCTGCATCCGAACCGGAGACATTCGTATTGCGAAACCAAATCTCTCACCACTGAGCCATCATGGATTCACCCATGGGATACAACTTTCTGATATATTCATTCATAACGCGACTTCAAAAGCTAGATCTATGTTTTGAGATATACACATGAATATGTGCGTGAACTTATCTTTGTATCCAATCACAATCTCAAAAGTGAATAGTTTCTTTCTTTCTTTCAGCAAATGAATTGAATTCACTTTTCAATCAACATAGCCCAGTTGGTAAGCTATCTTCATTATTTAGCGAATAAGGTTTTTGGAAGCGGATTACTGAAACACGTGAAATAACTGTTCCCGAAATTTGTGCCTTATGGAATGGCCTAACTCGACTATGAATCTGGTTTACGTACAGTTGAGATTCAGGTTGCATTCCGTAGCAGTCGACGCGGATATTGAAAAGATGTTCATTCAAGTTAGATACATCCCGTTGACAACTTTATTTATCCTGGCTATTCCTAATACTTGTATCATTATGGTTAGTCTACTCGTCGGTCTTACATATAGAAAAAATTTGAGTTACAGTCAAACAAAATTGATTAGTGATATTGCTGTGGATTGTCATCAATTTTTCGAATAAACATGAAGTCACGTTCCAAAATGTCACATAATATTGATGATTGCAACTATTTTAACGTAAATAATACCATTTAATCTTCGATTGTACTTCATTACTGAGAATATATCATTTTCAACCAGTACTTAATTGCAACCATTTTATGGCTAAAACATTTCCTGTATATACTGAATGTGCACGCAATGAGTATTCTGTTCATTGCAGGTAGTAAGTGAAATGTATTAATTTCTAATAAGGTCTTTTAAAACGAAATTAGCTTCCAGCAAATGAATGCTAATGTTTCCACCAACATCAAATATGCGGTAATACAATTCTGCTGAATGAAATCCGTTGAGGAATTGCGGAATCGTTAATATAATTGAGCTAGATGGCACTAAACAACGTTTAATGGTAGATTCATTCTGTTAGTATCTTGAATAAAAGCGTTTGTAATGAAAAAAGTCCTGGACATAAATTCGGGACAAACAAATAAGGAGGTAATGAAAGCATGTAATTCGTTACGTCAGCATGTTTCCCACGATCTTCTGGTTCACTTGTACGGTAAAACGTGGTGCATGAAATCGATTTTTATTTGTGGTACATCTCCTACAATACTCAATTTTCTAAAGATCAGTATACCATGAATATAGTATCACAACGGGTGTAACGCACTAATTAAATTACGTTTTTTCTGAGGTCATGGTCACCGAAGAACGTGCTTATACTGAGGTTCTGATTAGAGATACCATTAAGGTGTTCAATTAGTACGAAAGGGTCTCATCCGTGGTTATCTTACGTACTTCGTAATAAAAGTTATATAGGTGATTCAGATACCAGAAAACAGTTTATTGTCACAGAAGTCATTTTACAGTACAGGTTTTACCACATGCTAGTGAGGATTGCATTGAACATTGTAATGGAATGAACTCTTGTGTTAGTACGACACTGTCAGTGCAAGGTTCCCACATGCAGTCATTGTCAAATAGTCTTGGTTGGTCCGATTGATGCATGACAATGCAAACATCGTTTATGCAGTCATCGTTGATTCGTTTTGGGTAGTATACTGGTGGGAGTAGGAAAGAGGACTTGAGTACCGCAGCGTGCGCCGGCAGCGTAACGGTAACATGCATGCCTCGAATGCCAGAGGTCTGTGGTTCAAACCGCAGTCTCGACCAGGGATATTCGCTACTGATGAGCGCTAACAAGAGCGAAACTTCGAGTATAGTGCCGTGAGTTACCAAAACGGTTCCCACAGTAGACCCAAATACTTCATGTTTTTTAATAAATAAGTACGTGATATAATGGTACTAAAGACAAATTAACACAAAAGCAGCCACATTATTCTCCGATAAACGGGAGATCCCATTTATGATAGATAAGTCGTCTGCAGCGAAGGCCAAGTTTGATCAATGAACGGAGATTCAGTGAATTAGTCTTTCTTGTAATACGCTAACCAGCAGTGAGTTACTTGACAGTATTGAAGATAGGTGAGCCAGTTTTCTCACTGATAAACGAAAGTTTTTTCTGGTTTAAACATTCACATTTTCACCGTAGATAAATTCTGTCACTGAGCAAGTCAATTTATTTCCATCATACTATTATTCTATCTACTCTGAATTGCAGTTGTAATGGAACACAACTCCGTTTATCTGAGTAGTTTGCCTGGGTACCTTTTATTTGGATCTATTGAATTGTGAATTGCCCGTTTATTCTCTCTGACCAATGAGGTCTGTTCACTAATAAGTAGTTGGTCCAGTTTTGCATTGCATGTGAGGTTTTCATATTTCAAGCAATAAATCAATGAATGAATGGAGAGGTAAACATTGTAAATTATTTCATTTTTTAATTCAAGATCCAAAAAGGCTATCCAAGGAGAAGACGTATAATGAACAGACTGCATTTCCTCAACAGCAAACTGCACGAAATTACGCGTGCCCAATGAGCTCCAAGAAATTATCTAGTACATTTAATCTGAGAAGGCACATGAGGGTTCATACAGGGGAAAACCATTTATCTGTAGGTTCTGTGAAACTGCGTTTGCCACAAGTCAAAATTTGAACTACCACGAAAGATTTGTTCACATTTCCAAAGAGATGGAATTCATTTGTCAATTCTGCATCAAGAAATTCAGAACAAAAGAATCTCTTGTACTCCATCAGGCCTCCGTTCATGGTGATTACAAAACAAAGGTTGCCAAACTTAAACATTATTGCACAGATTGCGGTACATTCTTCACTACAAAATCGAGTTTGAACCTCCATATTCGTCTGCATTTGGGTAAAAAGCCTCACGTCTGCGAATTTTGTGGCAAGAATTTGCTAGAAAAGACCACATGTTAGCTCATGCGAAAATGGTACACAAAAACGAAGCAAGAAGCTAAATTTGTGTTCAATTACAAATAATATGTAGTTGATTCAAGTTCCAGCGAATAAAATTTTGAAGTTCGTGTATTTCTCCTTTGAAGGGAATCCAAATCAGCACATTTTAATGTATATAAACTATCTTCTAAATGACCACTATTGAATTCGTTATTTGTTAGCTGGTTATATTCAGCTTTCTTCGTTATATTTCACAAATGCGTTGTGGTCTTCAGAAGGAAACAATTTTCAAAAAAAGTAAAAGACGAAAAATAATTTAAAATAACAGAAAGTATACGCTGAAAGTGCTTTTATTCCCCTAATTTGTTATCATAATAAGGAACCGGGATAATTTTATATCATCTGAAAAAGACCTTGTGAGAGAATTTCATTATTTTAAGTATGGAAACATCTGAAATTTGATTCCCACATAAGCCCTATAGGTTCTGTAATAAAACACATACTTCCAGTTGGTAAAGCGTTCGCTTCGTAATGTGAATATCCGCGTTTCGAATCCCGACCGGCTTGCTAGATTTCGAGTGTTTCTGTATAGTTATTTTCAACATGACTGTATCGCAGCCCTAGTTCAGCCTGTGGGCTGAATGTAAGCACGCCAAGTAACTATCTGACGCCTGTTAATCAACTAATTGATTGATTTATTATCTCAAAGATTGTCATAAGTTGGAATCTTGCAATCGTAAGCAGCCGATGAAATTCTGGAGTGGTTACACTACAAACTCATGGTATATTCATACATATATATTCATATATATTTGATTGGACAGTTGAACGGGGAAGATTATGTCATTTAGGTTATATAAACACTGACTGTGATTCGAAGTTTGAACAGAAAACAATTATTCAACAAGAGCGTATTTTGTAAGACAGTACACCGTCAAAAATTGTTTAGATTCCTTGTGAAATCAACGTTTTTCATCACAATTCAGTTTGCAATATCTTCTTCCTTAAATTATGCCGGAAAACGTTTCGAGATTTTCGGAAGACGATCCGATATACATACTCAGATCTGTCCCCCTCGTCTACCTTCAAATCCAGGCACGTCGATGTTATGTCCTAGCAGACAAATCAGACTGGTTAATGACATTAATTGGAAGCTTTCTAATTTCTATACGTTTGTACAGTTCGATGCCGGAAAGCAAGAGGCTCTGATGGTTCGCGTTCTAAAAATTCTCATAGTTGACAATGAACAAGTGAACAAGTGAATTTCGCTTCCGATATTGTCTCATGGCTGTAAAGGTAAGTTTCGTGCCTTTCTAGTTTCTACCATCTGTTCTAAGCACGAGTCTTTTGGTTCTATCCAGATTCTTGATTTACGGGCTTCCAGATTCCATTCTGACTGAGAAGACGCCTGCAGGTTCAATCAAATATTTTTTGGTTAATGTAAGAACATGACTGTATTTATAAGAACAACGTTCAATCAATTTTGGCTAACTCTGTCTATCAACCAATCGCTCATGCCCAATTTTAGTCGACATCCATTTATGGTCATATCTACTTGTTGCTAGTTGCATCGACCTTGGTTTCTGACTGCAGTCTGCTCAGTTGCTTCAAGGTCTGCTGTACACGATAATTTGTTCTTTATCCGTGTCTACCCAATCACGATCCGTCCACTCTATCGGTCCACTACGCATTGTCTGGGAAAATGTAGGCGATCGTTCGGTGCGGCCACCTCCCTTATTCGAGAGAATGCTGTCCATGTACTTTTCTAACCTGTTATAGCTCATAACTTTTCATTTTAAGGTTAACGTGAAGCCTTTTCGGACGTTTCCGTTTCCGGTTGGTCTTTATTGTAAGTGTTGTGGAGCTTCCGCGCTCTCAAGTTGATCGCGTCCGTCTACCAATTCGAAAGTTTCTAACAATATCTGCAACTGCTTGCTTGCTGGCGTCTGAGGGTCTGCTCACAGTTGATTTACATGCTCCGTTCATCTTTCGCTTCCGACCATTGCCTCGTAGATTTCCTTGCCCTTCTTTCCGACAGCTGTTGGATTTCATATGGTGATTCTGATAGTCGGTTGACCTGCGGTTGCCGGCATATATTGTAAACTGACTGATCAAACAAATTTAACTGATCTACTCATGGAGTCCCAGATAACCTTAGTTATCTGTCATGAAACACATTGGGCGAATTACTTGATCACTAAAACTGATCTGATAGACCAACTCACTAGCCAATTTCAAATCACCACCAGAAGCGTTTCTTACCGTATGGGTGGTGTGGACGAGCAGTGATCGACTAAAGTTGAACCCGAGAATTTGTGATGATATCTGATGCAATGTCCACCAGAAACTGGACTTGATTATGATTGATCTCAACATGCGTATATTTGCTTTCAGAGGTGTCCTCACATTTGAAGGTATTTGTTAGAACTCTGGTCTGATTGTGAAGTGAAGTTTGATTTTCGGGCCACCCACAAGACAAAACAACTACTTATATCTACTTCTGCCGCAACGATTGCAAATAAGGTGCCGCCTCGGTTCTAGGATGTGCAAGAGAAATCAAATTTGTTTATTCTGTTTTTGAGGAAGTAGCTGCCGATGTTTGTCATTCGAGTTATTTACAGGCAATGATAATGACCAAGGCTACCTACTCTCCTTTATTCTTTTAGGCTCTTTGTTATTGATTTTGTAGCCATATTTGGTACGCGTTCCGTACTTAAACAATGAAGAATGTTCCTATAGCACTGCATCGATACGACTCTAGCTCGTTTCTCAATCGAGAAAACGACAGACCATGTATATTGGTCATGGTACATAGGTAGCGGTATTTCTGTTGGCGTCAAATATTTCATGAAGTGTCATCATCTATGCAGGAAGGTCGTTTGATCTTCATCAATTTTTATCACAGGTAATATTGACAAGATATTATTCAACGGCCAAACATACGAGATTGCGTCAAGGCCAGTGGTGAAACCGACCCTCTGCGCACAAAAATAAAATGAATGTTACTGACATTATAGGACACCTGAACCGGCAGTCGAAGTATGGAGTAAGATACATCAAGGTTAGGAAATCGATCAAGCGTTCAGCCCCCAAAAGCTATGCTGGTTAAAACCTTCATTGCATATATCATAGTATAAAATGCTCTCACTGAACATGTGGTTGAGATATTGTGGAATGGAGGTATGAGTGTAACTGGTAGCACTATTCTGTTTAAAATTTGGGTCATCAAGACAATAGTTTGCTTCTGTCTCTTTCTACTCTAATCGTTATGAACTCCCGGAGGAGAGGGAACCCAAAACAGCATGGATTTTTTATGGTTGATGGTCGTAGGAGCTGAACTAAACAATGTCCAACAGTTCATGGGTTGTCTTATGTGACTAAACAAACGGAATCAAATTTGGACCAATCTGTTTTTGTTTCAGTCACCCAGCACCCTCTAATTCCTAACACAATAGCTGTGTTTCCCAGCTCTCCGACGGTTGGTCAATTGATCCGCTTGATTTGAGATGTTGATCTGTCGCACGGACAAACAAAAGAAGTAACCAATGGAATTTAAAAATATCTTGCATCATCTTCGCAAGTTTTCATAAAACAACCATGTTCTCTGCTAGGCCCACAGCAAACTTATCAGATCAACTCGACTAAGAGCAAGCAGACACTCGTTTTGAAACAACGATATCGTCTTACTAGAATCCCCTCTTATTGTTTATGTGGTAATTAAAACTACCACGAAACATGCGAAACGTCTTTCATTCACAGAAGATGAGCTGTAATTATACACTATGCTTTATTGCACAATGGACATATTCAAATTTCAGTTACTTAGAATTTAGAATCTGTGGTGAGTTGCATTCAATGCAATTGTGGTGGTCATCCCATATTGTATTTAATGAGTTGGTCCAACAGGATCGAGTTTGGTAAGGGTAACAAGTTGTCTTGGTAAAAAGTAAGATTTTTTTACTTTACTTTACGTCGATGTTCTTCTGCGCAGGATAAGTCGGCTCAAAAAACGGTCCCGAACCGAGACCATCCATGTTCAACAATCCGCTGCGAGTTTGGCACAGCTGGTAAACCTGGTCGCTGAGGGAAAACAGAGTGCGTCGCCTCCGGGGAAGTCGTAGCATGAATAGCATATTTGGTTCAAAATTTAAATTTGAAGTAACATAGGAATTTTTTCACGAGCAACGTGCCCAGCGATGCACGGCTTTTTATTCTAGGGTGAACCTATAGCCTTTGCACAACTAAGTGCAAACTGCAAGGCAGCAGTAGAAAAGCGGTGAGCTGTCGAACAGAACCGCCGTCGTGGACTATGGACCACTTGGATCTCATTCACCCAGTCTGGCGGAGGTGTTATTTGTCGTCGCCGTTGATGGTTTGGAATCAGAGTTTAGCCAACTCACCTAGACGGCCAACCAATGCACCGTCAGCCCAGTTATAGCGCGGGACACCCGCTTTCGACCTCTCAATTTAGTGGAAACGTCTCCAGTCACGGAAGGCAGTGAGTAGGACTTCCTCAGCAGAGGCTTTGTGAGACGTCAGCTACTGGGAGTATTTTATAAGGCACGCAAGTCAGCTTTACCTGTTACTTGAAGTACTCACTCCCGACAATATTGAGGCCTTTGGAGATGGTAAACGTAAGGCCGTACTAATAATTAACTCGGTGGGTAAAAATCCGATATCTGACTTGATAGTGCATCGAATGAGTGGGAGTCTTTCTGTTGAATGTTTCAGAGTCATACGATCATCACTCACACTACCGGAATCTAGAAGAAACAACCGACCTTCGAATCTACCACCCGACTTGACATATTGTGCACATGTTTTCATCCGAAGTGATGTGGTAAAACCACCACTTCGGCAACCTGTTGTTGGTCCATGTCGTGTTCTCAAGTGAGAACCAAAACAGATCGATCGTCCCAAACTTTGCTTACAACTAATGGGAAGACGTGATAATTTCCCTATTCATTTGAGCTAAAGCACAATTCGTATGGCATCCTTTCGCGTACGACAAGGCTAGCAGGGAGTAATGTTGCGGTCGTTCTCTATGATTTCACGTGGTTGACGTTAGTCTAAATTAAACCCCTTTTCTTACCTTGTTTAAACATGTAAATTTAACTTTGACCTATCTCATTGTATCGGTGCACAACTTTCTTGACCCTACTGGAGCTCATCAGCATGACATGCATCATACTTGTACCACGGGCTAGTGTCTCATTGCTCTAATGCACTCCCTACGCCATCGGGAAACGGCAACCAATTGTTGCATGGAGGTGTTGAATATAACCACTCATTTTCGATTCACTCTGTTGCTGTGAACCCAAGTTCACTTGTGATAAGTTTAAGTTGCAGTAAGCTTTCACCCCAGCCCAAGAGTGGAGTTAGGAGTGGATAATTAAAAGTGGTTCACCCAACCCATCTCAGTGTACGCTATTTCTTCCTTACTGTGGCTGAGCAGCACTCCGTGCACAGTGATCGTGTCACGGCCAGTCTCATTGTTGTTAAGCAGCCAGGTAATACTCTACCGTGACACGTGGACCGAGTGTTGAAGGAAGGAGTTGTCATGGTTGTCAACTACAATGATGACAATAATTCCGCAGAGTGACTATGTTTAGCACATGTTATCTCTTGTAACCAAATTACTGGTATTCACTAATAAGTGGATTTGATAAGTCCATCATTGTGAATTGAGGACAATACAGAACTCAGCTATTGACCAAGCTATCCTTAATTTTCGCTTATTTCATTGGTATGAAACAACTAATTGCGTCGTATCGATCACACCGCTTCTGGATCAGTACCTTATTACACGTGAATACAATATTGCTTGAGGTAAAACAAGCAGATGAAGTGAAGAACGATTAATGCATTTTGGTTTTCAGTCCGTATGTTTTTAGGCATTTACATTTCATTTTCATGACTAGCTTATGGAAAGGGGTGTGTCGTCATTGAAAAAGGGGGAGATAACTACATTCGGCCAACACAGCTTTAGGGGTCGCACAAGTTTCTTTTGAACACACAGGTCAGGGTTTCTGAGAGCTGGGAATTAGATCAACTTACTGATCATACAGATTCTCAAATTGAGCTACCAAGAGTTTGAAATGTAACCACTGCAGAATTTCATAAAGTTTTTATGTATGCAGGCTTTCAACCTTGATGACACTCTTTGAGATAATAAATAAATTATTGAATTAATAGATTAACAGATGTTACATCGTGACGAGCAGTGCTGCGATGCAACCAAGGGATCACACGAGAGCTGAGATACTGTCAGTTTGACCAGGCCAAAACAGGAACACCTGAAATCTAGCAACCCGGTCGGCATTCGGACCGAGGACATTCAAATCACGAAGCCAACGTCTTAACAACTGACCTTCTGTGAGAAGTTAACGTTCCTGCCTCGCATGTCAGACAACCCGAGTTCAAACCCGGGTTCGGCCATGGATATGCACTACTGATGAGCTCTAATAAGAGGGAAACCCGGGTCTAGTGCTTCCCTTTCGTGTGGGCGGATCGGAAGAAATCACGTGTGAACGCTGAGGACAGTTCGAGCGAGAATGATGTGCTGTAAAATTACTCTACCCAGCGAACCTACTTACAAGTAACGAAAATTGTGCCCGTCAATTTCAACGAGTCTGTGATACGTAATTGATCGGGAAGACCTGGCTGGCGGGGTCTTCGTTAGATACAACCAGAACAGTTACTGGGTCATCGAATCGAGGCAGTCTGGCATCACGTATCACTCACGTAACACCAGTTCATGCGTTCATAAGTGAATAATTCTGAACTGCTCAGCGTGCGATGGTGGGGTAACGTAATGATGTGCTGTAAAATATAACATATGAGTTTAATTGCGGTACCCTGCAGGGCTTCTGCAAGAATCACATTGCAGATGTTTTCATGTATTCTCACAAGCTCAAAATTAAATAGTCGTTTTTTTATTTTTCAGCAGATATAAAATCATATCGATGGCTATTCATTATCGAAAATCAGAGCTGTAAAAATATCATTTTTTATCAACGTTTCGCAGATTTCGAGTTATCTTTCCGCTTGTACTTTGATTTGAAAATTGTTTTTTCAAAGACTACTTCGCTTTTGTGAAATATAACGAGAAAAGCTGAACATAACCAGCTGACAATTAGCGAATTCAATAGCGGTCATTAGGATAGAGTTTATTTGTGTTAAAATTTGCCGATTTGGATCCACTTCGCTTCGCTCTTATGCACTGTTTTTCGTATGAGTTACCATGATTTCTTTTCTTGCAAAAGCCTTGCCACAAAGTTGACAGACACGAGGCTTGTCACCCGAATGCAGACGTATGTAGCGGATTAAACTGCAACGTTTCGTGAAAAATGCACCACAATCTTTACATTGATGCTTTGGTTTGGCAACATTCATTTCTCAATCACCATGAACGTTGGTGTGATGCTTCACCAGGGATTGTTTTGATCTGTATTCCTTGTTGCAAAACTGACAAAAGAATTCATTCTCCTTTGAACGGTGACTAAATCTTCCGTGGTAGTTCAAATTGTGGCTTGCGGTAAATGAGGCTCCCCAGAATCTACAGATAAATAATTTTTCTTTTGAATGAACCCTCATATGCCTTCTGAGACTAAATTCATAAGATAATTTTGTGATGTACACTGAACATGCGTAACTTTGCACAGTATTCTCAGCGAAGCTTCGCCGAGTTCGTATTCAGCTCCGTTTACTGTGTGGCCGTATTGTTGACATCTGTTGAGGAACTATCGCAAGTCGTTGTAGTGCTGCTCCAGTGATAAACATGCGAACAAGATGTCATCGATATAGGGATGAACATTCATCAAGCAACGCACGACCTCATAAATAAAGCGTTGAAACTTATCTGCAGCGTTGCGAAAATTTAATGGCATTCTGGAAAACTGAAATAAGCCCAACGGTGTTGTGACAGATGTTTTTTGGAATATCATTAAGGGAGCTGGCGGTAGGTACGAACCAGATCTACTCTGTTAAAATTCATACAACCTGAGAAAGCTGTGGTCAGATCATCTACGCGGGATATAGCGTATCTGTCAGCTACCGTGACGTTATTCAGCGCGCGGTAATTGGCACATGGGTGTCGATGTTTGTGAGGCCCAAGGGCTGTTGGACGGGCGGACGATACCCATGTTGAGCATCTCCTGAAATTTATCGCGGACAATTTGAAGTTTGTCTGGCGCGAAGCGTCTACGCTTGTTGAAGGTAAGTTGACCTATCGTCTGGATGTGGTGTTGTACATAGCAATATATAATCGGGCTGGACTAGAACAGAGCTTATAGGATAGCCTAAGGTAGACAAGTAAGCAATGCGAAACTGGGTTATTCACGCGAGCTCATTGAATCCATGAAAAAGTTGTCAAGGTTAGACAAATACACGCTTCTGCCAATACTTTACACCTGATGCACGGAGCGATAAAATAAATATTCCAGTGATGTACCAATTTTTTCCTTGTGAAGTGTCGTAAAATCAAATAGTTTTTCTTCCAAGTGACTAAGTCTACGGCTTATGCATGGGCTTCAAATTCACGATGAAGTGCAAATTATATACTTCATGTTACCAACTTTTTATCGCTATGATGGAAATTTATTATGCACGACCTGTGTAAAGCCTCTCGCATCCGCTCCCGTTACCCTATGAATTTTTTGTTGTACTTTGACAAACTCAAAAGCTTTCCCAATCGATATTTGACCTTGCCCTCTACTTGCCGCCTTGCTTTCATACGCGCTTTGCCTATTCTATTATCTACTACAACCCACCATATTGATTTTCTTGAACTTTATTATCACCCGCATAAACTCGCTGCAACACCTATAATTGAATTTGTTGATGGTGTGGCCCATACACTGTCTCCCTTGTCCGATTACTAACTTTCACTCCCGTTAACTCTGTAACCGGTCATTTTGCCATTGACACCTCGACAGGACGTCGAGTATGCTGCTCTTCGTTTGGTACGCTGTGGAGCCGACATAGCGGTTGACTTGGCGGACGGTTGATCGTCTACTCTTTGGATTGATATTTCCACCCAAGAACAATTATCCTTTGAGGTTTGAGCGTATTTCGCATTGACCAATACCTTAATATGGTACCTCAGTTACGGGAATCATCTTTGTATTCAAGAAGAAGCTGAGCATCACTCAGTGCTCCCGATGGAACGTTACACTCCATGAGTACCTCCCGCAAAACATTGTCCCGGATAATATAACCGAATAAACTGTTCTTCTCTAGGGAAAAATGAGAATGGCGAAAAGACGAGGATTAATCCTCTTTCGAATTATGTATTATTTCACCTAATTCTCAACAAAAACGGAAATACTAGCAATGAACCTCTTTGCATCCTAGGAAACAAGGTAGATCAATTGATCATGTGGCTTTCGAGAGGAGTTCAGGAAATCTGGAGATCTTAGATTAACCAAACGATACTGAATCCTTGATCAGTTTCAACCACTGAACCATTTCGACCACATCACTTTTTTTAATTTTTTAGTGACTTTGGTTAATGCTTATGCACCGAAACGCAGTGAAAATGAAATGCAAAAGTCCTACTGATAATAAAATGTTCAAACGGCCATTTACAAAGATAAATTAAACCCAACGGATGTTGCGCCTACTGCATATCGTCCAGTCACTTTCCAAAAGGCTCTCTCAATACTCAGAAGTGCGTATCTAACTGTTTTTGTTATTTTTTGAACATTTTGAAACTCTTTGTTTGAGTTCCATATATTTCAAAGTATTTTTGAAGTATATATATGAACTTCGAGTTTATCTACTCTTTGCTTCTAAGATACCGATGAAGATGTTGTGGTTATTTTGTAATTTATATGATACGTTGGATGGTAGTACAAGCTGAGCTGAGCTTCTCCATTCTTTCTTCTGGTTTTGCATTCGCACTTTAAAAAATTCCCAATAGCATTTCTGATCAAGATCCACCTTACCGGATTTCAAATCACTAGCACACGCCGCTGCATCCAGTTTCCATTTGAACCCACTTAATCATAGTCTAATTTAGTCTAATTTAGCGTGTTACATGATGGAGTAGTAAAGTGTCGTTTTTTGTGTGAAATACCAACTCTAATATATCATCGCATAATCAAGTCGTTGACGTGATAAATTTTATCAGAAATATAATATCATCCACCCTTCTCATTAGCTAGTCATGAAAATGAAATGTAAATGCCTAAACACATACGGACTGAAAACCAAAATGCATTAATCGTTCTTCACTTCATCTTCTTGTTTTACCTCAAGCAATATTGTATTCACGTGTAATAAGGTACTGATCCAGAAGCGCTGCGATCGATACGAGCTAATTAGTTGTTTCACACTAATGAAATAAGCGAAAATTAAAGATAGCTTGGTCGTTAGCTAAGTTCTGAATTGTCCTCAATTCACAATGGTGGACTTATCATATCCACTTATTAGTGAATACCAGTAATTTGGTTACAAGAGTTAACATGTGCTAAACATAGTCACTGTGCGGAAGTATTGTGATCATTGTACTTGACAACCATGACAACTCCTTCCTTCAACACTCGGTCCACGTGTCACGGTAGAGTATTACCTGGCTGCTTAACAACAATGAGACTGGCCGTGACACGATCGCTGTGCATGGAGTGCTGCTCAGCCACAGTAAGGAAGAAATAGCGTACACTGAGATGTGTTGGGTGAACGACTTTTAATTATTCACTTCTAACTCCACTCTTGGGCTGGGGTGAAAGCTTACTGAAACGCAAACTTATCACAAGTGAACTTCGGCTCACAGAAACAGAGTGATTTGAAAATGAGTGGTTATATTCAACACCTCCATGCAACAATTGGTCGCCGTTTCCCGATGGCGTAGGGAGTGCATTAGAGCAATGAGACACTAACCCGTGGTACGATTACTATGCATGTCATGCTGATGAGCTCCAGTAGGGTCAAAAATGTTGTGCACCGATACAATGAGATAGGTCAAAGTTAAATTTACATGTTTAAACAAGGTAAGAAAAGTGGTTCAATTTAGACTAACGTCAACCACGTGAAATCATAGAGAACGACCGCAACATTACTCCCCGCTAGCCTTGTCGTACGCGAAAGGATGCCATACGAATTGGCTTTAGCTCAAATGAATAGGGAAATTATCACGTCTTCCCCATCTAGTTGTGAGCAAAGTTGGGACGATCGATCTGTTTTGGTTCTCACTTGAGAACAAGACATGGACCATCAACAGGTTGCCGAAGTGGTGGTTTTACCACATCACTTCGGATGAAAACATGTGCACAATATGTCAAGTCGGGTGGTAGATTCGAAGGTCGGTTGTTTCTTCTAGAGTCCGGTAGTGTGAGTGATGATCGAATGACTCCCAACGTTCAACGAAAAGACTCCCACTCATTCGATGCACTTTCAAGTCAGATATCGGATATTAACTCCCCGAGTTAGTTTTTGGTTCAACCTTATGTTTACCAAGAGAACTTGTTACTCGTACCAAAGTCGATCCTGTTGGACCAACTCATTACATACAATATGGGATGACCACCACAATTGCATTGAATGCAACTCACCACAGATTCTAAATTCTAAGTATTTGAAATTTGAATATGTCCATTGTGCAATAAAGCATAGTGTATAATTACAGCTCATCTTCTGTAAATGAAAGACGTTTCGCATTTTTCGTGGTAATTACCACATAAACAATAAGCGGGGATTCTAGTAAGACGATATCGTTGTTTCAAAACGAGTGCTTGCTTGCTCTTAGTCGAGTTGACCAGATAAGTTTGCTATGGGCCTAGCAGAGAACAGGGTTGTTTTATGAAAACGTGCGAAGATGACGCAAGATATTTTTAAATTCCATTGGTTACTTCTTTTATTTGTCCGTGCAACAGATAAACATCTCAAATCAAGCGGATCAATCGACCAGCCGTCGGAGAGCTGGAATACACAGCTATTGTGTTAGGAATTAGAGGGTGCTGGGTGACTGAAACAAAAACAGGTTGGTCCAAATTTGATTCCGTTTTTTATTCATAAAAGACAATCCATGAACTTTTGGCCATTGTTTAGTTCAGCTCCTAATACCATCACCTATAAAACGTCGAAACTGTTCTGAGGTTCCTCACCTCCTGAGAGCTCATAACGATTAGAGTGGAAGGACAAAGAAGTAAACTTTTGCCTTGATGACCCGAAATTGAAAAGTGTCACCTGTTGCCCCTTATAGCTACATACACAATACCTCAACCACAGATTTCGGTCATAGGATTTTATCCGTTGATTTACGTAAGGGAATTTTCAACCGGAATAGTTTTTTGGAGGCCGAGTACCTGATCCAGTTGTTAACATCGACTGAAATGTATCTTGCCATTTCTGCGACATTGAGGCATCGGGTGTCCTACAATATCAGTAGCCTTTGTTTGATTTTTGTACGCAATGGGTTGGTTTAACCACTGACCTAGAAGCTATCACGTATTTCTGGTCGTTGGTTAATACCTTGTCAACAACACCGGTGACAAAAGTTAACGAAGACTAAGCAAACATCCTGCATGCATGATGACACTTCGATAAATAGTTGCCCACCAGCTGATTTGCAGTTACCTATGTACCATGACCAGTATACATGGTTTGCCCTTTTCCCCTCTAAGAAAAGAGCTAGAGTCGTAGCGACGCAGTTTTAGTAACATTCTCCATTGTCAAAGTACCGAACGCGTACCAAATATGGCTACAGAATCAATAATGAAGAAGCTTTAAAGAATGAAAGAGATTACGTAGCCTTGATCATCATCATTGCCTTTGAATAACTGGAATGAAAAACATCGTCAGCTACATCCGCAAAAACAGAATATACAAATTTGATTTCTCTCGCACATCCTATATAGAGAGGCGGAACCATATTTGCAAGCGTTACGGCAGAAGAAGATATAAGTAGTCGTTTTGTCTTGTGAATGGCCCGATTTTGACGAAACTCAAACTTCACAATGCAAGGCCTTTGCGAAGTCCCAATCAGACCAGAGTTATAAAAACTTCCTTCAAATTTGAGGACATCTCTAAAACCAAATATGTGTATGTTGAGATCAATCACAAGCAAGTCGTCCACGCTACTCGATCGGTAAAAAATGTTACTGATTGTGTTTTGAAATTGGCCAGCGGGTTAATCTATCAAATCACTTTTAGTGATCAAGTAATCCGCCCAATGTGTTTCATGACAGATAACTAAGGTTATCTGGGACTCCATGAGTAGATCAGTTAAATTTGTTTGATCAGTCAGTTTACAATATATGCCGGCAACCGCAGGTCAACCGACTATCAGAATCACCATATGAAATCCAACAGCTGTCGGAAAGAAGGGCAAGGAAATCTACGAGGCAATGGTCGGAAGCGAAAGATGAACGGAGCATGTAAATCAACTGTGAGCAGACCCTCAGACGCCAGCAAGCAAGCAGTTGCAGATATTGTTAGAAACTTTCGAATTGGTAGACGGACGCGATCAACTTGAGAGCGCGGAAGCTCCACAACACTTACAATAAAGACCAACCCGGAAACGGAAACGTCCGAAAAGCCTTCACGTTAACCTCAAAATGAAAAGTTATGAGATATAACAGGTTAGAAAAGTACATGGACAGCATTCTTTCGAATAAGGAGGTGGCCGCACCGAACGATCGCCTACATTTTCCCAGACAATGCGTAGTGGACCGATAGAGTGGACGGGATCGTGATTGGGTAGACACGGATAAAGAACAAATTATCGTGTACAGCAGACCTTGATGCAACTGAGCACACTGCAGTCAGAAACCAAGGTCGATGCAACTAGCAACAAGTAGATATGACCATAAATGGATGTCGACTAAAATTGGGCATGAGCGATCGGTTGATAGACAGAGGTATTCAAAATTGTGTGTACGTTGTTCCACATGCGTACAATCATGTTTTCCATTAGCTAACGAATATTCGGTTGAACCTACAGGTGTCTTCTCAGTCAGAATGGAATCTGGAAGCCCGTAAATTAAGAATCAGGATAGAACCAAAAAGACTCGTGTTTAGAACAGAAGGTAGAAACTAGAAAGGCACGAAACTTACCTTTACAGCCATGAGACAATATCGGAAGCGAAATTCACTTGTTCACTTGTTCATTGTCAACTATGAGAATTTTAGAACGCGAACCATCAGAGCCTCTTGCTTTCCGGCATCGAACTGTACAAACGTACAGAAATTAGAAAGCTTCCAATTAATGTCATTAACCAGTCTGATTTGTTTGCTAGGACATAACATCGACGTGCATGGATTTTAAGGTAGACGAGGGGCACAGATCTGAGTATGTAAATCGGATCATCTTCCGAAAATCTCGAAACGTTTTCGGGCATAATTTAAGGGAAGAAGATACTGCAAACTGAATTGTGATGGAAAACGTTGATTTCACAAGGAATCTAAACATTTTTTGACGGTGTACTGTCTTACAAAATACGCTCTTGTGGAATAATTGTTTTCTGTTCAAACTTCGAATCACAGACAGTGTTCATATAACCTAAATGACATAATCTTCCCCGTTCAACTGTCCAATCAATATATATGAATATATATGTATGAATATACCATGAGTTTGTAGTGTAACCACTCCAGAATTTCATCGGCTGCTTACGATTGCAAGATTCCAACTTTATGACAATCTTTGAGTTAATAAATCAATTAATTAATTGATTAACAGGCGTCAGATAGTTACCAGGCGTGCTTACATTCAGCCCACAGGCTGAACTAGGGCTGCGATACAGACAGCTTGACAATAACTAGAAGGCAACACTCGAAATTTAGCAAGCCGTTCGGGATTCGAAACGCGGAGATTCACATTACGAAGCGAACGTTTTACCAACTGGACGTATGTGTTTTATTACAGAACCTATAGGGCTTATGTGAGAATCAAATTTCAGATGTTTGCATACTTAAAATAATGAAATTCTCTCACAGGGTCTTTTTCAGCTGATATAAAATTATCCCGGTTCCTAATTATGATAAAAAATTAGGGAAATGAAAGCACTTTCAGCGTATACTTTCTGTTATTTTAAGTTATTTTTCGTCCTTTACTTTTTTTGAAAATTGTTTCTTTTTTAAGACTACAACGCATTTGTGAAATATAACGAAGAAAGCTGAATATAACCAGCTAACAAATAACGAATTCAATAGTGGTCATTTAGAAGATAGTTTATATACATTAAAATGTGCTGATTTGGATTCCCTTCAAAGGAGAAATACACGAACTTCAAAATTTTATTCGCTGGAACTTGAATCAACTACATATTATTTGTAATTGAGCACAAATTTAGCTTCTTGCTTCGTTTTTGTGCACCGTTTTCGTATGAGCTAACATGTGGTCTTTTCTAACGAAATCTTTGCCACAAAATTCGCAGACATGAGGCTTTTTACCCAAATGCAGACGAATATGGCGGTTCAAACTCCATTTTGTAGTAAAGAATGTACCGCAATCTCTGCAATAATGTTTAAGTTTGGCAACTTTTGTTTTGTAATCACCATGAACGGAGGCCTGATGGAGTACAAGGGATTCTTTTGTTCTGTATTTCCTGTCGCAGAGCTGACAGATGAATCCCATTTCTTTGGAAATGTGAACAAATCTTTCGTGGTAGTTCAAACTTTTTCTCTCGGTGAGGGCAGTTTCACAGAACCTACAGATAAATGGTCTTTCCCCTGTATGAACCCTTATGTGCCTTCTCAGATTAAATGCACTAGCTAATTTCTTGGAGCACATTGGACACGCGTAATTTCGTTCAGGTTGCTGTTGAGGAAATGCGATCGGTTCATTATGCGTCTTTTCCTTGGATATCCTTCTTGTATCTTGAAGTAAAAAATGAAATAATTTACAATGTTTACCTCTCCATTCATTCATTGATTTATTGCTTGAAATATGAAAACCTCACATGCAATGCAAAACTGGACCAACTACTTATTAGTGAACAGACCTCATTGGTCAGAGAGAGTAAACGGGCAATTCACAAGTCAATAGATCCAAATAAAAGGTACCCAGGCAAACTACTCAAATAAACGGAGTAGTGTTCCATTACAACTGCAATTCAGAGTAGATAGAATAATAGTATGATGGAAATAAATTGACTTGCTCAGTGACAGAATTTATCTACGGTGAAAATTTAAAAGTCTAAACCAGAAAAAACCTTCGTCTATCAGTGAGAAAACTGCCTCATGTATCTTCAATACTGTCAAATGACACACCGCTGATTAGCGTATTACAAGGAAGACTATTTCACTGAATCTCCATTCATTGATCAAACTTGGCCTTCGCTGCAGACGACTTATCTATCATAAATGGATCTGCCGTTTATCGATGAATAATGCGGTTGCTTTTGTGTTAATTTGTCTTTAGTACCATTATATCACGTACTTATTTATTAAAAAATATGAAGTATTTGTGGGTCTACTTTTG